>OX377204.1:92277378-92511232 GCA_947396885.1 Heligmosomoides polygyrus polygyrus | reverse complement strand
CCTCCACGACATCCCGCAGAAATAGAATGCGTGGCGCATCCTAGAAGGGATTGAGTAACGCCGTCCTTTTTCCTTATTATCCTTTTATATGCGAAATGCTCAGCCAGGACCAGCTATCCACGTTTCGGTTCGAGTCCAAGATTCCTAGGAAGTCTATGGTCGATGAGTTTTCAGTACCTAGCACTGGAAGTTCTGAAACCTGACCATTGACTGACTAATCAGCAGATCACAGCCATCGTTTGGCCCTAGTTGGTGAACGAGGAACAAAGTTTTTCACAAAAAAAAGTGGCTGCACCAATAGACTCGAACATTACAGCGCTTACTTCACCCTGTCCTTCGAGGGTAAATCAGGCGTCGATAACAACTTTATCAACGGACCGCTGAAAAACGCTGCAGCACTGCATTTCCCCATTTGCACTACTCCAAACCAGTCGTCGACTAATCGCGATGTCCTATTTTTACGGTTCATTTGGAGGGACTGAATATCACTCGAAATCAATCAGGAAGTGCTGCTCTGAAAAGAGCGATGGCGCCACAAAGCGAGCCGTGTCGGTGGAACAGCGGCCACTGTGCTGTAAGTGACTTGAAGGGTTCGAAGAAATGAGCAGAAAAATTGCACCGAATAGTCCTGTTCCGGGCGCGTGTAGCGCAATCGGAGGAGGCGCCGACTGTCGCCTGCACCCCATATCAGGTTCCTGGGATTTCCCGCCTAGGCCAACCAAGCCCTCCATCCCTTCGGGGTCGGTGAATAGGTACCAGACTTGTCTGGAAGGATGAAGAGCTGACTTGTTCATCAGCTGGCCACAGCAAGTCATTGTATGGCCAAATACGCACTCAAATCGCCTCCACGATATCCCGTAGAAGTAGAATGCGTGGCGCATCTCAAAAGAGATTGAATAACGCCATCCTTTATCCTTCATTCTTAGTCCTGTCCTAGCCTGGACATTCTGAATGAAAGCTGCTCAAAAGGCATGAACTGGGAAGGATAAAGCGCTGAATGTTCATCGGCTGCGAAAAGGTGGGGGCGGCTAGTACTACATAATTCACAGCAATCCCATCAGCAAAGAAGCCCCCGAACTCTACGACTACGCTCGACATCGGGAAGGGTAGCGGGGTAGTAGACTTCTTCGGCGGCCTTTATGACAGATCCCGACATAAAGGATAATAAAGGATAAAGGGCAGCGTTATTCAACCCCTTTTGGGATGCGCCACGCATTCTACTTCTACGGGATATCGTGGAGGCGATTTGAATGCCATAAAATGGCTTGCGGTGGCCAGCCGATGAACATTCAGCGCTTTATCCTTCCCAGACAAGTCTGTTACCAACTCACCGACCCAGGATGGAAGGCTTGATCGGCCTGGGCGGGAAATTCGAACCAGGTACCTGGTATCGGGTGCACCCGACAGTCTGCGCCTCCTCCGACTGCGCTACACGCGCTCGAACCTGACATAGAGAAGACGAACTCGTACTGTATGCCTGAGGATGAGACAGCCTTGAAGAAGGTAAACTTGCCGACGTTGCGCAATATTATGAGAACTTTCAATCAATTTTTAGTGCAAAATTCATTCAAGGAATATCGATTAGCTCGAAGATCCATTTAAGACGTGACACCAGAACGTCCACCAACACGTTGGTCAGATTTCTTCGTGAAAGTCCTAAACGAAAGATGTGACGCTAATCAAGTCCCTCGAGCGAGGAGCATGCAATGGAGCACTCTGGCACACGACAGGGACGAATGGAGACGCTGGCGTCCGCTCGTGCAAGTCAATGGTCAACGGGACAACAGGTGTCACAAGTGAATAATAATAATAATAGTAATATGGTAATAATAATAATAGCTAAGGTGTGAAGATGGGTGCGTGTAGCGCAGTCGAAAGAGGTGCCTGTTGTCGCGTGCACTCGATACCAGGTCCCTGGTTCGGATGTCCAAACCGGACCAACCAAGCCTCCCATCCCTCCGGGGTCGGCGAATTGGCACCAGACTTGTCTGGGAAGGATAACGCGCTGTTTTGTTTATCCTCCACCGCTAATGATTATGTCCAAGTATGGATTTAAAGCACCTCCACGACATACCGTAGAAGTAGAATGTGTGGCGCCCCAAATTTGGAGTCACGTCGTTCTTTATCTGTATTCTTATAGAATAAGATTCTAAAGACGTGTTAGCGCTGTGGGAAGAGCGCGCATTCATCCCGAATCTAGGTTCTTACGATAAGTTTGGGAAACGGAAAGCCAACCATGCCTCCTATCCCTTCGGGGTCGACGAATTGCTGTAAGGCTTAGGTCTAGGTAAAACAATACACCGACTTGTTTACTAACTTTACTTATTTATCTATCTATTTATTTTTAGCGTGAATACATGCGTGAATAGATACATGCATGAAACCTGTACCACCTGTCGCCCCGTTGATCATTTAGTTGTTCGAACTGGCATCAGCAACCTCTTCATTCGTCCCTGTCCCAGGGCTGAGTGGCCCACCTAATTTTCGACGATCTGGCCCATGTGACAGCGTCAAAATACTACGGAATTGAATTCCTGTACGGCACCAGGGCGGAATAGCTAGTGCGATTCACAATTTCAATCCACTTTCGATGATCAGAATAAAGCTCGTACGTCTCCATCCCTCCTTGTTGCGTGCCATAGTAGTCCAATGGATTCTTCTCGCTCGAGGGACACGAAGAGCGTCATAGCGGTCGCTCAGGGCTTTCACGAAGAAGTCCGACCAACGCGTTGGTGGGATTCCTGGTGTTCTCTTGACATCCCGCGGAATCCAGTCGGCGACGGCTCTCGTAGAGCGGGTGTCTGCGAAGCGCATTACATTGCCGGCCCACCTAATTTTCGACGACCTGGCCCATGCGATAGCGTCTCCGATCTTCGAACGTCGACGATGCTCGGAACTCCGGAGGCCTTCTCTCACTTGCGTGAATCGTGCCACTCCAAGCATCGTCCTTTCACGCTATAATAATAAAATTCCACGCTATAATATTAAAAGGATAAAGGACGGCGCTTCTCAATCCCTTTTTGGGATGCGCCACGCATTCTACTTCTACGACATGTCGTGGAGGCGATTTGAGTGCGTATTTGGCCATACAATGATGTGCGGTGGCCAGCCGATGAACAATTACAGCGATACATCCTTCCCAGACAAGTCTGGTACCAATTCACCGACCCCGAAGGGATGGAAGGCTTGGTTGGCCTGGGCGGGAAATCCGAACCAGGAACCTGGTATCGGGTGCACGCGACAGTCGCGCCTCCTCCAACTGCGCTACACGCGCCCCTATATCCCATAATAATTAATAATAGCTAAGGTGTGAAGGTAAGTAAAGAACCATCGTCTCCTTTTAGACAATGAACCCTTGTCGTTTCAATTGTAGCGAAGTCAATACGGTGTGTAAGACCTCGACGTGAATCCATTCTTCACTTTCAAATTCGTCGCACTACGTCCATGTAAGTGTAGAACAATTAATGGCCAGCGATTCGAGGAGAAGAAATTCGCCAAAGCACTACTAGGGCCGGTTTCAGTGTAAAATTATGTTGTTGTTGTGACTATTGAACAAAACCTCCACATTTCTTCAGGTTTTCGGCGCGATTCGGGAGTGATTTACATTGCGACACCAAAGCGAAAAGCGTTCGAGGAATTGGGAGAACGAGGATGATCACTGACTACATTTGACGGTGTTGTTCATAGACATCTTATGAGGTTGCTGACTGTAACAGCGATGCGCAACCTGACACGTCGCTTCAGCCCTTTCTGTGTTGATTGGGGTACTATATCTGCCAAAAAATTGAAAATTAATTTTTGGCCAGTACCGTACGGGTTGACGCCCATAGGAGTGGGATATTCCAGTTTAATGTAAATAGAACATTCACCTGCCTTTTGGAAAGATACCGTCGAGGACAACATCGACGAGGAATACGACCACTTCGTGCACCATCTCCACGATAGTGCTAAGGGAGCCGAGAGCTTGAAGACCACCAAGAGACGCCTGTCTCCGGAAACTCTCGAGCTGATACACCAGCGTGGAGCAGCACGAGAGTCAGGTAACTACCAGCTGACGTCCGAGCTTGCGAAGCTACGCAGAGCGGCGATAAAGGAAGATCTTAAGGAGAGAAAGGCGGAAGTGTTGGCTGGAGCTGCAGAGGCAGGTTCGAGCATCCGCAGTGCCCGCCGGAACTTCGCCAACTTCAAGACCAAGATGACAGCTCTCCGACGTCCGGACCGAACCGTTACCTCTTCTAGAAGGACCATGGAGAAGGTCATCCACGAGTTCTACTCCGATCTCTTCGATAGCCACGTCCACCTGCCCCCATGCCATATTCCACAGGATGGATACGTCGTTCCCTCTGTTTTCCCTTCCGAGATCCGATACGCCATCTCGTTGAGGAAGAATCGCAGAGCACCCGGTGCTGACAGGATCGGACCCGAACACCTGAAGAATCTCCCACCAGCGCTCATCAACACCCTGGCGCTGCTCTTCACACGCTACCTGTCGGAGTGCAAGGTTCCATCTCAGTGGGAGGCCAGCACGAAGGTCTTGCTGTACAAGAAGGGAGACGTGACGACATTGGCAACTATCGTCCGATCTGCCTGCTGTCCGTAGCCTACAAGCTGTTCACTCGAGTCATCCTGAATAGGATCAGCAGAAGTCTGGACGGAGGACAGCCATGCGAGCAAGCAGGATTTCGGAGAGGATTCAGCACGATCGACCACATACATACCATTACGAAGCTTATCGTAGTGTCACTAAGTACAAGCTGCCGTTGCGCTAATCGACTTGCTGAAAACGTACTTACTGAAAATAATCTAAACAAAAAAGTTTACACTCCTTATAAAACTATTCGGTTACTACAAAAGAAATTTATTTTTTGCCCTTTAGATAAAGCTAATAACAATTATGGAATCATCTGCAAAAAATTTTATTTACTTAATTTAATGAAAGAGATGGGAGTTACTTATAATATTATAAACAATACATTAATAAACACTAACACAAGTAATACTTATGTTAATATAAATAACGAAAACATTACATCTATTATAAACAAACATAGAAATTTCCTTCTTCAAAATAAACTAAACAATACTAATACTGAAGGTAGCTTACCAATAATTTATTCTTTACCTAAACTACACAAAAATCCTATTAAATTCAGATTTATTACAGGAGCCTATAATAGTAGTATAAAATCTTTAGCGTTAGAACTCTGCAACTTATTTACACATTTTAAAAATCATTTTATCAATTACTCTAATATTATAAATAACAACTGTAGAACAATTAAAACATATTGGGCTATTAATAATTGTAATATAACACATGAACTAGATAATATTAAAAATGATAAAATCAAATTATACTCAGCGGATTTTACAGATATGTTCACAAATATACCACATAATGTCATAATAGAAAATATCAAAAATCTTCTGAATATATGTTTTAAAAATGCAGGAAAGCATTATATAGCTAGTAATGGGTATAAAACCTTCTATACAGATAATATTAAAGATAACTATAAATACAGATATTATAATATTACAGATATTCTATATTTAGTTAATTATTTACTAATAAACAGTTACTGTATATTTATTAATAAGATATACAAACAAAACAAAGGCGTTCCACAAGGCGGAAATTTCAGTCCACTATTAGCAGATCTTACAATGTCGATGTTTGAATATGAATATTCTAAGAATACCATTATAAATGGTAATCAATTATTTAAACCATTTAGATATATGGACGATCTACTTATAATTCATAATTATAATGAAGAATTTATTGACAATACTTTAAATCTAATTTATAATAATGTAATTGCTTTAAAAAAGACACATGAAAATGAATATAAATGTAATTATTTAGACATGACTATAAAAATAATTGACAACAAAATAATTACTAATTTATATAATAAAACAGATTCTTTTAATTTTAAAGTTAATAGATTCCCGCACAGGGATTCGGAAATCTCAATTAATATAAAAAGTAATACTATTTATACAGAAACTTTAAGGGTTGCAAAAACATGTTCCCAACTAGAATATTTTAATAATAAAATAAAAGAACTTTATGATATATTTATACATAATGGTTTTACCAAAAATTTTATAGTTAAGAACATATTAAAATGTATTTACAAAAACCAACAAATTTTTTATAAATATAACTTAATAGATAATAATGTGAATAATAAAATGATTAATTTTATTAAAAACATTAAATAATTATTCCAAAACATACTTTACTACTTTTTAAGTTCTATATCCTCTCAATTCCTAATATTAATTATATCATGTTTAAACTACCCCAATACACCAACAATCAACACTGAATGCACATTAACCGTAACAATAATATCAATATGTTAATGATATACACAACTGTGTAGTTTCTATTTTGGCATACGCTCACTGTGAGCGGTACTGGAGGAAGGAACAAACATACGTGAGTTTAATCAACACTTATTTAGTTTGTAGCATCTCCCCCTCTTCACTGATGAGCCACAGGGGAGGTGCTACAACATAAAATAAGGTTCGTATGAAGAATAATGTGGCGAAACGAACCTTCTTAGGTATTTTTGTTTTCAATTTTAATATTTCTAATATTTAATATTATTTATACGTACTGGATAAGTGTGTTTCTACGAGGGTAACCCGAGAACACATTTTATTCAGCACCGATAACGGGTTTGAGATAAAATGCACTTACTTTTTTAAAATATATATAATGAGGACATTAGCCTCAGTCACCAGTGGTGATTATTCTGGACCAGTGGTCTATGTGCGTCTAGTTGACGCTTAATTATCAATTTCTTACTTTACTAAGATGTTATAAATCATTTATACTAAAAGTTTATTCAAATAACACTTTACTTGAGATGATCTTTTTACTTGAGAGGATCCTTTTCTTCCAAGTTCTTCTTCTCAACTGTTTTCTAAATAACAATTAATTTGCTATAGATAATTTAACATTATTTTCACTTTATGTTAATTACCAAACCTTTCCAATACTATTCTGCACAGTGTTTTCCGACCCGTATAATTCTAACAAATTCATTGTATTCCAACGTAAAGTTCCTTCCTAAAAAGAACACTAATTGTCATCCTTATAAACGTTTCATAACACTATATCATTTACATTTAATGATGATGACTTACATTGAATGATGTTGTATTTTTACACATAAATACCTTACTAACCTCCAAATTTCTTCTTTCAGTGGCTGTCATTAAATCGTGTATTGCACTCCCATTCCAGTCTGAATAATCCATTCCCAACCTTACAGCTAACTCAGTAGCACGATAACGCTGAATATAACTTTTAATGCTCTCAATAATAATGTAAATTATACAAATTATTTATCTTATATAAATAACTTTAAGTACTCACAGAAACAACTTGATTAGAAGTACTGGCATTTCGAATTGTCACAAACCCATTCTTTACATTTATCGCAGGTATTGCCAACTGATTATCCTTGAATAGTTTTACGATCTTCTTTCTCAAGTATAAGCTATAATAACGAATATAATATTAAATTCCCAAAATAAAGGATAACGATATTTCACCCAAGGTTTTCAATGTCGGAAATCACTAGTGTTTTCTCCCTTATAACACGAATTCTGGCATTGTTTCTCCTGTTGTATTCAAGTAACTTTCTTTTTCCTTCCGAAATGAAAAATGTCCAGAAAGCCGCACTCATTTTCACCTTACGCTATTATAATAAAGCATTATAAAAATTTAATGTATAACTTATAACCAACTCTGAAATTGGATATTTTTCCATCATAGCCAGTAGAGCTTGCCCAAGATAATGGATAGGGATCCAAGGGATTTTTGTAACTTAAATGAAGAATAAATATATTGTGTAATTTCATAATACTTCAAAATATTACTTACTTCATAACGTCTTCCAAAAACAACTTCACTTGATCACGCAAAGGAATTCTCTCAGCAGTAGGCACATTTATCACACGTATGTATTCCATTAACACTCGTTTGTTCACGTTTTCCTGGTTTTTGGTTAGACGAGTTGTTTGATCCACGTTAGGTTTCATAAAACCGGGACGCTAAATGAAGTGGAATATAGGATTAATGGCTAATGTATTTTATTATTTGATTTAATAAATGTGTAAAAACCGGTGTGTTGATGACTATTAGTTCACATCTATTAACTTACCTCTCCATCTTCAACGTTGTTCATCTTTACAGTTGAATAAAATGAACTACACTTCTTGATAGCAGGTCATGATAATCACTTATACCGATATCCGGATTTGATAACAACTTAACACATCTTATCCTACAAAATAACAATTTTGATTAATAGCTATCATTCCTTAAGAATATATACATGTTACCCCATAAAACACTTTAACTAAATAACAAGATTTAATATACACATATTATTTAGACCCATTGTATAACAATTGTTTGCTCCTTATTCTATGTATAATAAATCATAAGTTCTTCCCCCCCCCCTCTTTTTTTTTTTTTAATATATTAATAAAAGGGATAATAGACATCCCGTAACAAACTACTCTTATCTATAAAAAAAGAGAACCTATCTCTTACTAAAAATAGGGGTTGGTACTGATGGGGTTTATAAAAGTCAAAATTGTCATGAGCGGTAAAATTTTGGCGCCTCCAGTACTAGCCGTACCTTTAGGTACACAACGGGTTGACAACCCCGTAGGGCAGCCCCCTTAAACCCTTCTGGGATACTGCTCACTGTATCTGGGTCAGACCGCTCAGGTACTTTGATATAAGGTCTAAAAACGAAATCACTAATAACGTAGCTAACTATTATGACTGTTTAACATTTATTAAATATAAAAACGAGAGCAAACAATATACAATTAGAAATTTCGGTAATAACAACAAAGGGTCTATATGTAACGATAAATGCACTTATTGTAAAATAATCAATTATGAACATTTTATTACATCAACTGTTACTAATTTTCGTATTAACACCTATAAAAAAGAAACAACTAACTGCAAAACACAAAATGTTGTATATTGTATTAATTGTGTTTCCTGTAAAATGCAATATGTTGGAGTTACGACGAGAAGTTTGAAAGATAGAATAAGAGAACACTTATATTTTATTAATAATAAAAAGAAATTCACTCCTCTTTATCAACACTTCCATAATTGTAAATCAAATTTAAAATTCACAATTTTAGACTCGCTAGAAGAAAATTCAAACAAATCAATTTTATTTAAAAAAGAACTCTTTTGGATTAAACTACTTAATTGTGCTTGTCCGTTTGGATTAAATGATAATATAAAAAACTATGGTAATATATCTAACATTAACAACCCACTTAATTATAAATCAAATCACCCTTTCTTTTCACTTCGAATAATTAAAGATAGAAATAACAGAGGAAACAAAAAAAGAATTAAAAATAAAAAACAAAATAAAATTAGCAATTTTATACAATACATTGCAGATAATAACAATAATAGTTTACCTATAGCCAAAATTTATGAACAAGTTAAAAAATTAAATAAACAAGAACAACATAAACTCATAAATCTTAGTCTAAATCCCTCATTTCTTGATAACATTAGACAAGAAACTAAATATGTTGTATTATGTTTACTAACACATATTAAATATAAACCGGAAAATAAAGAAAAGATATCAAATACAAAAACATTTAAATTAATAAATATGGAATACAAGGGTAATATCTTTGACAGAATAAATTTTAATAAAATATTTAACAACATCCAAGTCAAACAACTTATAAATGATAATTGTAGAAAAGAATTTATACCGTTTAAAGTTGTATATAACTACAAACGTCCCATATCCAATGTCATCTTTAACTATAATAAATTCCTTAAAAATTTAAATTCAGAAGAATGTATTAATATTATAAATAATGACTGTATATGTAATCAAGATCAAGATAAATATAATTTATACATAGATTCCTTTCATAAACACATTATTACAGGCGATATAAGTGTTATAGAAAATAAACAGTTAATTAAAATTTTATCAAAAGGTACAAAATACAGACCAAAATTAAGATATGATAGAGTTAATATTTATAATACATACATTGAAACAATTAATAAAATAATAGAATTTATAAAAAATATTATAAAATACCACATACAAGATTAGAAATTTTAAATAATTTCTTTAAACAACAATACAGAGATAAAATTAAACCTTTACTTACTGAAAATAATCTAAACAAAAAAGTTTACACTCCTTATAAAACTATTCGGTTACTACAAAAGAAATTTATTTTTTGCCCTTTAGATAAAGCTAATAACAATTATGGAATCATCTGCAAAAAATTTTATTTACTTAATTTAATGAAAGAGATGGGAGTTACTTATAATATTATAAACAATACATTAATAAACACTAACACAAGTAATACTTATGTTAATATAAATAACGAAAACATTACATCTATTATAAACAAACATAGAAATTTCCTTCTTCAAAATAAACTAAACAATACTAATACTGAAGGTAGCTTACCAATAATTTATTCTTTACCTAAACTACACAAAAATCCTATTAAATTCAGATTTATTACAGGAGCCTATAATAGTAGTATAAAATCTTTAGCGTTAGAACTCTGCAACTTATTTACACATTTTAAAAATCATTTTATCAATTACTCTAATATTATAAATAACAACTGTAGAACAATTAAAACATATTGGGCTATTAATAATTGTAATATAACACATGAACTAGATAATATTAAAAATGATAAAATCAAATTATACTCAGCGGATTTTACAGATATGTTCACAAATATACCACATAATGTCATAATAGAAAATATCAAAAATCTTCTGAATATATGTTTTAAAAATGCAGGAAAGCATTATATAGCTAGTAATGGGTATAAAACCTTCTATACAGATAATATTAAAGATAACTATAAATACAGATATTATAATATTACAGATATTCTATATTTAGTTAATTATTTACTAATAAACAGTTACTGTATATTTATTAATAAGATATACAAACAAAACAAAGGCGTTCCACAAGGCGGAAATTTCAGTCCACTATTAGCAGATCTTACAATGTCGATGTTTGAATATGAATATTCTAAGAATACCATTATAAATGGTAATCAATTATTTAAACCATTTAGATATATGGACGATCTACTTATAATTCATAATTATAATGAAGAATTTATTGACAATACTTTAAATCTAATTTATAATAATGTAATTGCTTTAAAAAAGACACATGAAAATGAATATAAATGTAATTATTTAGACATGACTATAAAAATAATTGACAACAAAATAATTACTAATTTATATAATAAAACAGATTCTTTTAATTTTAAAGTTAATAGATTCCCGCACAGGGATTCGGAAATCTCAATTAATATAAAAAGTAATACTATTTATACAGAAACTTTAAGGGTTGCAAAAACATGTTCCCAACTAGAATATTTTAATAATAAAATAAAAGAACTTTATGATATATTTATACATAATGGTTTTACCAAAAATTTTATAGTTAAGAACATATTAAAATGTATTTACAAAAACCAACAAATTTTTTATAAATATAACTTAATAGATAATAATGTGAATAATAAAATGATTAATTTTATTAAAAACATTAAATAATTATTCCAAAACATACTTTACTACTTTTTAAGTTCTATATCCTCTCAATTCCTAATATTAATTATATCATGTTTAAACTACCCCAATACACCAACAATCAACACTGAATGCACATTAACCGTAACAATAATATCAATATGTTAATGATATACACAACTGTGTAGTTTCTATTTTGGCATACGCTCACTGTGAGCGGTACTGGAGGAAGGAACAAACATACGTGAGTTTAATCAACACTTATTTAGTTTGTAGCATCTCCCCCTCTTCACTGATGAGCCACAGGGGAGGTGCTACAACATAAAATAAGGTTCGTATGAAGAATAATGTGGCGAAACGAACCTTCTTAGGTATTTTTGGTTTCAATTTTAATATTTCTAATATTTAATATTATTCATCGCTTCAGTCTCGACGGACTCGAAGGCATTGGACTCCATCGAGACTGAAGCGGTCTTCGAAGCCCTGCTCACTCAGGTCGTTCCTACTCAGTACATCACAGTCCTTCGTGAGCTGTACAGTGGTTTCACGACCAAGATCTCACCATTCTACAACGATGTCGTCATTCTCGTGAAGAGAGGGGTTCGGCAGAAGGATAACTGCAGCTGAATCTTACGAAGACGAGGTTCATGAGGAACGGACAAGTTTCTGATGCCCCATTCTCGCTCAACGGAACGAACATCTCCGAATGCTCCAGCTACGTGTATCTGGGTCGCGAAGTCCACATGGCCAACGACCTAGCGCCGGAGCTGAGCAGGAGGAAACGAGCGGCTTAGGGAGCTTTCAAGAGCGTCGAAGAAGTCGCGAAGAAGACGAAGAACGTCCGACTCTGTGCCCACCTATTCGACTCTACTGTTCTTCCTGCCCTAACATACGCCTCAGAGACCTGGGCTATACGAAAGCAGGATGAACACGCGATCAGCGTCACAAGCGTGGAGTCGAGAGGACGATGCTCGGAGTGACACGACTCACGCAAGTGAGAGAATGCCTCCGGAGTTCCGAGCTTCGCCGACGTTCGAAGATCAGAGACGCTGTCCCATGGAACAAGTCGTCTAAAATTAGGTGAGCCGACTACACAATGCGCTTCTCAGACACGCGCTGGACGAAAACCGTCTCCGACTGGAATCCGCGGGATGTCAAGAGGACACCAGAGCGCCCACCATCGTGGTTTCCCGACTTCTTCGTGAAAACCCTGAAGAACGACATGGTACTTTTTGTGTCCCTCGATCGAGGAGGATCCATTGAAGCACTCTGGCACGCAATAGGGATGGATGGAGACGTTCTGATCAACGAAAGTGGCTTTGAAATTGTGAGTCGTACTAGCAACTCCTCGCTGGTGCCTGAAGTGAATTACAGGAATTCAATTTTGTATTATTTTGACCCTGTCGCATAGGCCCCGTCGAAAATTAGGTGGACCGAAGGCGCTGGACGAATGATATGATGCTTTTTGTGTCCCACATCAAGAAGGATCCATTGGAGCACTATGGCACGCGACAGGGACTGACGGAGAGGCTGCTGGCAAGCGCTCGAGCAAGTCAATGATCAACGGGACGGAAGGTGATACAGATGAATATATCGACGTTGAAATAAAAAATGCGAGCAGGATTTGCGAGAGGTGATTGGCCTCCTGTAAGAGTAAATTATTCCCTCCTTTCTGTAAACATGACGAAGGGCTTTCATCCTCTGTGCAAATGAACAATTCGTCTAGTATTAGAGCCTACAGTATAGAGAGCTGTTGGGAATATTCGTCGCTGCGTCGCGACGAGCAAAAAGAGCTGGACAAACAGATGTGCACAGAATACCTTGCAGCGTCCGCTGGAAAGGTGTTTATCGGGCGGCTGCAGCGAAGACGACGACGACGTCCGTCTTCTGCACACCGTCTGACGACAATAGGTTATTCGGGAAGATGTTTTCCAGGCCGGCCGAGAGAAAAAAACGTCGACCGAGAGCGCTCTGTAGAGACCGTTCAACGGCGACGAACTGGTTTGCCGAATGGGATATTGCCAAAGAACCGCGGTGACGTAGGTGATTCGCCGACATGATGCCGTCAGTGACAGCGTGGAAAAACGCGCAGTTCCAGAAAGCGCACAGACACACAAACGAACAGAACGCCAGGAATGTCTCTGGAAGAAGACACGCAGCGTAAGTGCTTCCGGCGCTAGCACAACGAACTCATTGTTCCGTTGTAGAAAGTCTTCAGTGTCATACGGCTGCACCTGCACGAACTTCTCTTCGCTAGGAATGGAACACCATTTTAAACGAGGAGGCACAGGCGCTGCATGATAGCTTATCTGACCCGTCGGCAGCTTTTCTATTCAGCTCCTGTGGTGTTTCTACGACTGAACCTAATGAACCTAATGAGACCATTATGTTCCTTAAAGTTGAACTGGGGGCGTGTAGCGAAGTCGGAGGAGGTGCCGGCGGTCGCGTCTACCCGGTTCCTGGTTCGGATTTCCCGCCCAGGCCAACCAAGCCTTCCATCCTTTCGGGGTCGATGAGTTAGTTCCAGACTTGTCTGGGAAGGATAAAGCGCTGAGTTGTTTATTGGCTGTCCACCACTGGTCATTGCACGGCCAAATACGCATTCAAATAGCCTCCCCGACATCACGTAGAAGAAGAATGCGTGGCGCATCCCAAAAGGGATTGAGTATTAGGGGGGGGGGGCAAAAGTAATGAGACAAATTGAAAAAAATCTTTATCTCTCCATAACTCATTTACAACTCAACGATGCTGAGGAATGTATTTGCCATTAAGACAGAGACCTTGCTGCCATCGCTCGGCCAACTTCCTGATCCCATCCTTCCAGAACTGCTTGGGCCTGGTGTTGATCAACAGCTTGATATGGTTGTCAAGTACTGCTTGGATTCTTGTGTCCCTTCCGACCATGAAGTCCTGTAGGCTCAAGAAGTAGTAGTAGTCGCATTGAGAGATGTCCGGCGAATACGGTGGGTGAGGCATGTGAACGTAGCCCAGCTGGCCAAGCTTATCCGTGGTTACTTGTTCCCGATGGGGTGCGGCGTTGTCGAAGAGGAGAACCTTCTTGAAGCGCTGCGAATGAATAAGAGCGAGTCGCCGGCCCATCTCTTCTATTCCGTTCACCATGGCCTTGGAGTTCATCGTAGTGCTCTTGAGAGACAGCTTCCGGTAAACCTATCCATGGGCGCAGATCCAAAAGCTCCAAAGGTGCTTCTCGCCGTGAGCATCTCGCCGAACGAAGGTCGGTAACAGGTCGCCAGCTCTCATCCAGACTCGCTGCTTGACAGGGTTAAGGTAGAAGACGTACTTCTCATCTTGCGTGAATATTGAGCCCAGGCTGCTCGGGGTTGGGAATTGGGCGAGATTTGCGCGACACAGGTCGACTCGTAAGACCGGGGTTTCGGCGTGAGAGAGACTGGGGTTTTGGCATGCTTCTGGAAAGGGCGGAAGTGGTAACTTCTCAGATGGGCTTCAGTAAGTAGCACACAAACATACAAATACGATAAGCACGAAACCAGACTCCAGCCACGAGATATGTGGACACGGCATGGGGTGTCTCATTACTTTTGGCCCCCCTAATAATATCGTCCTTTAACCTTTATCGTTTTGTTATCCTTTATTCGATTTCTGAAGAGCCGATTTTTCGAGCGATCGATCGATTGATTCAATCCTACTATACAAGACCGCACATGTCCTTTGCTTAATTGCCGAAAAAGTCGCTTTGAAGGTTCCAAAACGGCTTTTTAAATAACTATTTTTAAAAAATCAAGTGATTGTAAACATAAACATATATTCGAACTCAGCAGATTGAGCTCTATATTTTCACATTTAGATTTCAATAGTTGAACAATGCATATAGGCCCGACAGAATCAATCGAGTGGGCGCGACATCCTGTAGAGTGAGCTCTTAGAGAGTGTTATAATTTTCAGCTGTCCTAATCAGGAGTTTCTCTAAGACTGTCCAGCTTACATTTGGAGAGCGCCGTGAACAATGGATACAAGATCGAACCTACCAATCGAGTGGGCGCGACAGCCTGTAGAGTAAGCGTTTGGTGAGTTTTATCGGAAGTTCCCTGCTGTTCTAATCAGAAACTGCTCTAAGACTGTGCAGCTTGCATTTGGAGTGCGCCGTGAACAATTATCATAGAATCGAACCTATCAATCGAGTGGGCGCGACCGCTTGCAAATTGCACGTGCGGGCGAGTTCGGAGCGCGACAACTCCGTTGAGTGCGGATCTTTCCGGCTGCAGGTCGAGGGTGTTGTAGGAAGCGCAAGGTTCTTAAAGCATATTGAAGAGGCTCATGAAGACTCTAAGTTACAGCGGTGCGAAAATGCAGGTGAGGCTTGAGCGGCCTAAATTTTTTCCGATTTCGATCGACTACTACGGGAAGACGGGGCAAGCTAACGGTCTACGAATATGTATGCAAACAGATCGGTTAAAGTACTTTACGACGAAGTGCCCACAACTCTCCAACTGGCAGATAATGAGACCCTGCTTCCAGGATGAAGACGGCTGTGACTCGAAGAACTGCGTCACCTCAGAAGAGTCAAGTTGCACACCTGAAGCACCCGATCATCTGAAGCGTCTCTACCTCATATGTTCCTTAAGAGCCACGAAGAAGTGGTAGCCAGATGGTGCAAAGTCCGATGAATACGGTGGGTGGGGTAGAGTCTCCCAAGCAAGCTCCAACTATTGACGAGGGCATGAGGAGAGCATTGTCGTGAAGCACTCTTCTATCCCGGTAGTTTCTCCTGCATGGCTTCAGTCAACTTTTGAAGTTGTAGAGCGTAGATGTTGCCGGCTTCAAGAAACTCGTTGAACAGCACTCCCTGGGACTCCCACTAATAACACAGCCTCACCTTTTACAGAAGGAGGTAAGACTTTTATCTTCAGAGTTGATTCTTTTTAAAGGATCTACTAGACACCTCCGTGCATGGCCGTGACTGCGTTTACCAGATAGTTCCTAATCCGAAGGTTGCAAAGCTGCTTCCACCGTTTTGTTGTATCGTTTAAAGGGTGAAACGTCATGCAAGCAGAAATGTTGCTATCAATCGGATAAAAATTGCGACGCCTAGGACAAAGGCCGTGGCGCAACCTCTTCTTTCAGCACTGAAAATTAGCCGCATTCCTGTCCTTCTAAACCAGTTTTGAATCGTTATTTTTTCTCAAAAATGAAAATTTTATAAATTTTAAAACAATGTGTTCAATTATTGCGTTGATAAATTAAAACTTCAAAGAAAATCGTGCCAAAGTCTTCTCTGAGCAAAAAAAAATATTCTTACCTTTTCGGAAGGGTCTCTACTTTAATGTTGAGGGACCCCGCTTTGTTTTGGAAAAGGAGAGCGTTCACGGGGCAGGTAAACTTTTTAAAAAATAATAAAAATCGTGCTAACATTTTTTGAGCAAAATTATTTTGTCCTTTCGCGGGTACCTAGTTTTATTTGGAAACGAGGGCGCGTGTAGCGCAGTTGGGGAGGCGCCGACTGTCGCCTGCACCCGACACCAGGTTCCTGGTTCGGATTTCCCGCCCAGGCCAACCAAGCCTTCCATCCCTTCGGGGGCGGTGAATTGGAACCAGACTTGTCTGGGAATGATGAAGCGCTGACTTGTTCATCGGCTGGCCACCGCAAGTCATTGTATGACCAAATACGCATTCATATCACCTCCACGACATCCCGTAGAAGTAGAACGCGCTGGCGCATCGCAAAAGGGATTGACTAACGCCGTCTTTTACCCTTTATCCTTATCTGGAAACGCTCTTCTTAATCTAAAAGATGTTCAGTTTAATTTCAAAATCGATAAGCTTGTGTTCAGAAGAGATTTGAAAAATGACCAATTTTTGACCTGAAAAGTGTCAAGTTCAAGGTGATGATGGCCTAGATTCGTGTACTCGATGTTTGAGTCACAGAAAAATTCATCCAGTTATGCAGAGTCGAGACGGCTGCGATCAGTCAATTCTCCTTCGAGACGGCATTAATCAGGCAACGAAAGTTAGTCGAATTAGTTAACGGTGATTCACACAGACATTCCTCTCCGCCATTTATCAGCGCGGTGCATGATGCCTCGTCCTTGACGAAGAACACCTGCACCGGTGGCCAATCGCTCAACGATCAATTCGAAAACAGATCGGGTGTGGCCAAGGTAGTTCAGCTATCGACGACCGTATGGAGGATGGCTGACAAGTTAGAATAGAAGAAGGCAGTCTAGAGACTACTTCCGAGCGTTCACTGACCATAAAGAATATTTGAAGCGGCATCAGTGAGTAAAAATGGGAAAAGATCAGGCTGGAAGCCAGAAGGCAGCCATCAGAACACTAGGACTGCGCTGAACTGCTGGTGAACGCAACAACGAATGTTGTCTAGGCGGTCCATTACACTACTCCTTTATGGTTAGAGCGTGAAGGTGACTGACTGCGAACACTACGAGAATACACGTGAACTCGACCAAAAACTCGTTTCCTTCCCTCACGTATAGTTTGGTTGGGGTTATCTCGGCGATCACGAGAGGTTTGGGAGTTTTCCTTCCCATTGTAGCAGACTAGTCGTCTTCGCTGATCACGGAAAAGGTATAATTTTAAGTGTTGTCAAGGTCGGTGAGGCCATTGCCAAAGGTGAAGCCATAGACACCCCTACAGGGTAGACCATAAGCCCTGCAACAAGAACCTAGCCGTATAAAAAGGCAAGGAATGCATCAAATTTGGAAAACTTTTACCGCAAGACGGGAGTTTGTTCAGCTTAGCCAAGATTGGTATAACACTTTATTGCGGCTTACGTCTCGGCGTCGTTGCCTTCTTCAAAGCCTGGAAAAGTCGAAATCATTTGAGAAACTACTCTCCCAAATGCCATTTCATTCTGCAGGAACCCATCCAAAAGGCTGAGAGACTACGAAAACGATGCCGCAAGGAGTCGAAAGTCGAAATCGTGGCTAACCTTACAAGGAAAGATTCCCAACTCAAGGTGAGCTTTTGCAATGCTATTTTGGCAGGATATAGGGCCCTGTGAGCGGAATCCAGAACCAGAATCAACAATTATGATATACAACTATAGAACATAGAAGTTTGTGAAACAAAAAAAGGCTTCCCATTTTTATTGCTCCGGACCGGAACTATTTGTATGAATTCTAACCTGCATCTCTTCATCCTCCTCCACGCACTCGATATCGCTATACACTGCCTCCTGGAGAAGCCGTTTTAGAGCATCTCGAACTGCAATCTCACTCCTTGTAGGAGGAGTGAAATCAGAATCGAACGCTAACAGAAGTCGAGCTACGACACCTTCGGGTGAAAAGGACATTTTATTGTTAATGTTAAGTTTTTACCGGTATCAAACCAAATTCATACTTATCCCGTGAAGTTTATATGTTTGTGTGCATTTACGGTATTGTTGCCGATATGATACAGTGCAAATACGATCCATTGAGAGACAACTCAAATAAAGCCTAAAAAGGCTATATTTACTTACTAAAAGCATTAATCGAGAAACACAAATTGACTCCTGTGATCACGCAGGCCCATAATAACAACGATCCGACGTGTGCAAAAATCTTGGCAAAACCCTGGACCGAACCATCAAACCCACTGATGGTGCGCCCGAGAGGCGACCCCGCTACCACTGCGCCAACTGAACACATCAACCTTGGTGGCAGCAGGACGTCATGAACTTCGCGCTGACGCGTCCACACGGTTTTGTTCGACCAGAGAAGAGCATTCCGAGGAAAGTAACTATGGTTTTGGACTTCCCACACAGAACCCGACATCCTGTAAAAATTGGATCGCAAGAGCTCACCGCCACTCCGGAGGCTCTCCTTGTTAGAGCAGTTCCTAAGTAAGGCAGCTAGCTGCAAATTTGTGATAAAACTCCCCAAACGCTCACTCTTCAAGCTGTCGCGTCCCTCGATTGATTCTGTCGGGCCTATATGCATTGTTCAACTCTACTGAGATCTATAGGTCATAAGATAGAGCTTGAGCCGCTGAGCTCAAATATGTGTTTCTTTTTACAAGAACTTGATTTTAAAAAAAGGTATTTAAAAAGGCCGCTTTGGACCGTTCCAAAGCGGCCTATGTTGACCTTTCCGGGATTTCCGGCGAATGAACGGAGGAACATGTTCGGTACTGTAGTTGCGCGCACGCTTTCAGATCTCCTTTCTATGTCTTCAAAAAAGCGTTCAGCAAAAATTAACTGTGGTTCTGGACTCCGCTCATAGAGCCCTACATCCTGCCAAAGTAGCATCGCAAAAGCTCATATTGAGTTGAGAACCTTTCCTTGTTAGATGCGGACAGAAGAGTCCACCGTCACCCTAGCTGGACCCTTTTCGTAGTCTCTTAGCCTTTTGGATGGGTTCCTGCAGAATAAAATGGCATTTGGGAGGGTAGTTTCTCAAATGGCTCAGGCTCTGAATAAGGCGACAACGCCGAAACGTAAGCCGCAATAAAGAGTTGTAAGAATCCTGGCTCCGCTGAACACACTACTCGTCTATTGCGACATGAAGATGCCAAGGTTCATCGAAAGTCGAACATGGAATATTTACCCCTAGCTTGTAGATTATGGAGGAGTGGTGTTATTCATAAGGAGCCACTCCGCAGGACACGCTGTCCGACGTTTCAGGCGTGAAAAAATGGGGGCGGTTCGCTTCGTCAAAAGCGGAAAGCGAAGTGAACGGACTAACAAAACACCAGGTTTCAAGGTGAGGTGGCATGGAGATGTCAGCTTCGCTATACGGTCAAAAGCATATGGCCAGTGTCAAAAGTGAAGTGAGCCAGCGTACCGCGTTTCTGGTAGCCGCTTACCAGTGACACCGCCGTATTATGCTAATACCAACAACACATGACTCGATCGTAGCGTATTGTGACGAGCAGATGAGACGGTCTGTGACTGACTGTGAAAAAATTATGCACCCCTACCCTTCGTGTCAACATTGGCGTGACGCTCTCCCATCAGTGCCAGGGTGTAGGTGAATGGAAACACTGGAGCTACCCTTCTCAGAAGTGTAAAAGAGAGCATCGTTTGATGATGTTCCTCCTCTCTCAAGGGTTGTGTGATTCTAACCAGGACTGCACACAATGTTCTGGACGATACATTTTTAACGATTTTTGTGAGGAAATTCATCATTAAATTTTCCGTAAATCATCAAGTTTCGTTTAAAAAAATGCAACTAGCTGCGAAATAAATATTATTTCAAACAAATCAAGAAAAGTTTTATTTGTTTTATTTCCAGATTAGTTGAGAATAGTTTTATTTTCCAGATTCAACACGTCAATAACTAAAGCCACTCATTATGGAGACATCAACGAGAAGCTCGAGTCGCGCGATGGTGAGCGGTATCTGTACCGACTCGCAAAGAATCGCCATCGCCAGACTGAGGACATCGAGAAGTTGTTCGGCATCAATGATGAGAACGGCCATCTTCTTATGGACCGCAAGAAGGCATTGAAGCGATGGCGCCATTACTTTGAGGAAATCTCTACGGTAGAATTTCCTCATCCAGCCATCCCTTCAACGGCTCCAACCCACGGCCCCGTTCAGAAGATCACCGTGGAGGAGATTGAAGCGGCTTTGAAGAAGATGAGGCCAGGCAAAGCGACTGGGCCCGATGACGTAGCAGCTGATTTATGGAAGTCCAAGTACTGGTACCCTGCTGAGTGGTTGCCGAAGTTCTTTAACCAGTTGTGGCGGAGAAGAAAGTGCCTGAGTGTTGGCGTCAAAGTACGACGATTCCAATTTGGAAGAAGAAGGGCAGTCCTGCAAGCTGCTCCAATTACCGTCCGATTCGCTTGCTTTCGCACAGCATGAAGATCTTTGAGCGAATTGTTGATGGACGAATTCGGGACATCGTACAGCTTTCCAGCAATCAGTGCGGCTTAGTGGCTGGCTGTGGCACCGTCGATGCCATACACGCCGCCCGGCTCCTAATAGAGAAGCATCGCGAGAAACAGAAGTCGGTGCATATCGCCTTCCTCGACTTGGAGAAGGCCTTTGACCGCGTACCGCTGGAAGCGATTTTGTACTCCCTCTGCGACAACATGGAGTTCCTGAAGAGCTCGTAGAGTGGGTGCGAATCCTCTACTCTTGTTCAAAGAGTCGAGTTCAAGCTGCAGCTGGAACCTCGATGGAGTTCCCTATCTCTGTCGAGGTACACCGAGTTCTGCGCTTTCCCCACTCCTCTTTGTTGTCGCCATGGATGCCACCACACGGGATCTTCAAGAGCCCGTCCCCTGGACGTTGCTTTATGCCGATGACGTTATGCTAGCTAGCGAAGATAAAGATGAACTCGAGCGAGAGGTGCAAGCTTGGTGTGATGGCTTGGAGCGGTCTGGACTCAGGTTGAACGCGAAGAAGACCGAGTATTTAACGACGGACGTTACCGAGTCCAGCTCCATCAAGGTTTACGGCATCGAGCTTCCACGCACTGCGGTCTTTAAGTACCCGGGATCAGCAGTCGCGTCTGACGGCAAACTGATGGTCGAAGTGAATTCACGCGTGAGTGCAGCTTGGTCCAGTGGCGCTCGCTGACTGGCGTGCTCTGCGACAAGAAGATACCAGAGCGCTTTAAGTCAAAGATCTACAGGGCAGTCATCCGGCCAATAGCGATGTACGGCGCTGAGTGTTGGCCTGCGACCAAGGAAGTTGAAACGCGCCTCAGCGCCATGGAGACGAAGATACTGCGCTGAACGGCTGGAGTCACGCGCATGGACCGCATGCGAAACGATGTCATTCGGCAGAAGTTCGGTGTCGCGCCAATAGCTGACAAGAGGCGCGAAGCTCGTTTACGATGGTACGGCCACGTTCTGCGTGGGAAAGAAGACAGCGTCCGAGGGATAGGCCTTAACTTCGAGGTAATAGGAAGCGGCCTAGAGGGCGCCCGAAGCAGCGATGGCCTGATACGTTACATCTGGACTTGAAAGTAGCTGGTGTCCACCCTGATCTAGCGCTGGATCGGGAAAGGCGGCGTCATGACACCAGAATAGCGGACCCGCCACGAAGCGAGACAAATGCTGAAGAAGAAGAAGAGGAAGAAGAAGAAGAAGAATACGTCAATAACTATGCAAAGTCCAACGAACGCAACGTAACATTCTACAATCGGTATATGTCGCGAAAGTGGGCAGCATTTGGAGGTGGGACCGCGCCAGAAAATCAGATCGCATCGAATGGGCATGCTATTCAGAGACTAAGTGTACGGTCGGTATCCTGATTGGCTGATCTGTGTTCGTCGTTTCCTTTGCTCTGCTTGATTATGATTGGCTGGCGCGCTACCACTTCCCAATGCTGTCCATCTTCGCGACATGTACCCTATAATCTTACATTAACTGTAAGAATTCAGTGCCGGACAGCAAAAGAATCTTACATTCAGCTACAAAATATCTTCCGAGTGTGGAAGAGAACAAGTACGGCATTATCATTCAAGAAAACAGTACTTCGTGGGCTGGTGCCCGCATCGTACCGGTGAGACATTTAAGAATGTTAGATCAGACAACCCCATCAGCGAAATTTTACCGTTCAGAAAAAGTAGCATAGAGCTACCCCCTATGTCAAACTCAAACAGATTGGCATTGGAGCGCGATATCCTGTCGCCATTCGTGCTTGAACCGATTCTTTCTGCTTAATTCTTGCTGAGTTTAGTAGCTTTTAGAAGCAGTCCTAATCGCCCGCGAGAGTGAGGTCTACAATACTAGTGAAAACTAATGAGAAGGGAGAAATGTGATAAAAAGGATAAAGGATAAAGGACGGCGTTACTCAATCCCTTCTGGGATGCGCCAGCGCATTCTACTTCTACGGGATGTCGTGGAGGCGACATGAATGCGTATTTGGCCATACAATGACTTGCGGTGGCCATCCGATGAACAAGTCAGCGCTTTATCCTTCCCAGATAAGTCTGGCACCAATTTACCGACCCCGGAGGGATGGAAGGCTTGGTTGGCCTGGGCGGGAAATCCGAACCAGGAACCTGGTATCGGGTGCACGCGGCAGTCGCGCCTCCTCCGACTGCGCTACACGCGCCCGGAAATGTGATAGTCCGTTAAAAATTTGAAAATTTTCCTTACTTCGTCAAATAAATGCAAATAATTAGTTGGGCCTACAAATAACTCTAATAGGTTAATCAGAAGAAGTAGAGAATCTTAAGTAAATAAATTTGAAGACTATAGAAAAATTTTAAACGAAATTAAAGATTTATACCTGGAGAGTAAATAGCCTCTTGTCAAAATCTCTGACTGCCAATTAAGCTTGGCATTACCGCCTGAATGACTGTTAGAACTTGTCCATCTGCAAAAGAACGCAGACTGAACCATGAAAACCTGCAGTAGTTACTGGTATTTTCCTAATGAAATATGCTGACCTCTATAGCCACCTTTATTTTCGCTGATGAAATAAAGTCTAAACCAGATTCGAATCCTTCGGAATAGATCATAAAAACTGCCATTAATTCTGCTCCGCCGGGTCGTCACTGACCCGTCACACGTTGGGAATGTGGTGACGGATTCGTGTGTTAAACTGCAACCGCTTATCGTGGATGCATTGATGACCTGCATGAATTTTCATCGGTGGGAACGTAGTTTTTGGGTTGCCTTCTGGTGTTGGATACAGAAATATCACCCGCATCACATGTCGTCCCGTTGATCATCGACTTGCTCGAGCGGGCGCCAGCAGCGTCTCCATTCGTCCCTATCGCGTGCCAGAGTGCTACAATGAATCCTACTCGCCCGAGGGCAGCAAAAGGTGTCATGTTGTTCGTTAAGAGCTTCCACGAAGAAGCACGACTAACGCATAGGAGGCGTCATAGTGTTGTTACAGGATGATAATATATGAAATGCGATCAAAACTCTTGCGCCAGGCGGGACTCGAACCCGAACCCACGTCTTCTGCTGGTGGTTGCTTTTGTCCAACATGTGCCTGCGAAACGCATTACATGGCCGGCCCACCTAATTCTCGACGACTAGTCCCATGTTGCAGTGTCTCTGATCTTCGGTGAGGGATTCCTTCGACGCAGAGGTGTATGCCATCCGGCCTTTCTTTCAGCTTAAGCATGGACGAAGCTGCCGAAATCATAACCTTAGCAGCCGATCCTGATGTCTATGATACATGGAGGTACGCAT
Organism: Heligmosomoides polygyrus polygyrus; assembly: GCA_947396885.1. Classification (NCBI taxonomy): domain Eukaryota; kingdom Metazoa; phylum Nematoda; class Chromadorea; order Rhabditida; family Heligmosomidae; genus Heligmosomoides; species Heligmosomoides polygyrus. The sequence continues at coordinate 92,486,526 of OX377204.1, read as the reverse complement.
CAATGTATGAATATATGGATGGGGATTAAGTGACGGGCGCAGAGATTCAGAAGACGTGTCAATGACGTCGTGGCAAGTGTGTAGGAATTCAGAAGACAGAGTGCCCTGCAATAAGTGTCCGGATTCAAAAGACATGTGGTAGACGTCGTGCCTGGATTCAAAAGGCGTGACACAGAAGTCGTGACACATCCGTATGAACTCAGAACTCGTGTCACAGACTTCATTTCGAGTGTGGTAGGATGCAGTAGACGTGGCATTTACTTGGTGGCAGTGTCGTGACAAGTGCGTCCGGATTCAGAAGTCTTGACCCATACGCCGTGCACCGTGTGTCCAGATCCAGATCAGGAAGGTGATTTGAATGCGTATTCGGACTACACGTTGACCTGTGGTGGCCAACCGATAAACTTTTTTATCCTTTTCAGACAGGCATAGTCCCAACACCGAACCAAGAAGGATGGAAAGGTTGGATGGTTGGGGCGGGACTCGAACCAAGAACCTGGAATGGGGTGAGCGCGACAACCGGCGCCTCCTTCGACAGAGCTACCATCCCGATTGACATCTGCGCAAAAAAAAAACTTGTAACCATAACTGCCCCCTATTATCTTCCAATGAGCCCATTTGTGGTGCCGCAGTTTTACCGCATAGATTCTCAAATGATAACCGTGTGTTAGTGCCTTTTCTAAAGCGAGTATCTTAAGCGGCAAATCTAGAGGACGTATTGTTAGGTTGTAAGGAAAGCTCTGTCAGTTTTTGAGGCCATTATTCAAAAAGTCATAACTCCGCTTAAAAGGCAGCTTTTCACTCAAACTGAAAACCGTTACATGCGCCTCTCCCCTGCTATTCTTCAAAATATCAAGCGGTCGCATTCTCTTGAAAACCTGATGAATTATGGCGTTTGGAACCAGCGAAGCTGAATTCGACATCATGTTGCTTCACAAGCATTGCTTCCCTAAAGAGGGAATCCGGATGTCCCACGAAAAAAAACACTCTGTTAGGACTAGGTTTGGTGATTATGTTGCATGACGATGATCCTTGATCTAGGGTTTGTTAAACTTCTACATAACGATCCTTTAAACGAGTGCAGGCGGGTCGTCATGCAGGAAGCATAAAATAACTGCCATCCATAAACTTCAGACGTAACAGCTTCAGTTTAGCACACGTTTTCTCTAAATCTTCTGTAGGATCGACTGATAGTAGTTTGAGTTTATTTAAAAACGAAACAGCGGACCAGTCCGACTGTGGATCTCCAGTCCGCTTCGGATGTCTTCAGCTGGGCAAAACAGGCTTCAAAAAGATCCGTGGAGGCTCATAAATAGGTCGACACTTATCAGAACGGTAGTACCCTATCCAGAATGTCCCTTCTCTGCATAAAACAGAGAATTAATTGAGGAGTACCTTCATACGATTCATTCTGAGAGATGCACCACTAGTGCTCGCGCGAGCCGGCTGCGGTGCATGGCTGAGGAAATGGGGCACCCAACTGGTGCGCATTTTGTTCATTTTCAGGCCTCTTGAGGTGGTTAGCAATACCGATAGTTTAGAAGCCCACATCATTAGCTATCTAACTGAACCACAGCTGTTCATCGCTAACGTCTGCCTTCCTTCAATAGCTATGCTCAACTAACGTGGGTCTCTCAGGCTCTCATTTGTTTTCTAACCAGCCTAATCCTCCAATAATTGCTGGAATTGGGCAGTATGGAGATTTTTTCCTTCTCAATGATCCTTCTTCTTTTAGCTGCTACAGTGGCGTTTGCATCCCTTGAGTTTCAGCCAAGTTAGAGCTTAAAAAGTTTGGTTGTACGAAAAACAGTAGTACGTATGCTTCAAAAAAAAGATGTTGTAGTAGTGCAAAGATGTGAGGGATTCTTTGGAAACACATGTAGTTGCAAAGTGCAAGTTTTGTGCTTTCCAAAAAGTGCAAACCATTAAGTGGGTGGTTAGGGATCAAAACTTAGTGCGCATTTACACACGAGAGCGCGCAAACTGACAGAACTTTCCTTAAAATCTAATATCTAGTAACTGTCGGTTTGCCTCAGTTTCCCTTCTTCCCCTTGACACTCGCTACCCAGTCATGTGAAGATGATGTTGAGGGGATACTAGAAAATATTAGGTTGGAAAAAAGTCTTTTCATTTTTTTCAAAGATTTATTACTTCACAACTACAAAGTCAAATCAATTGAGATAAACTCTATTTTGTTCTACTACACTTCTCCAAAGACGTGGTAATTTTTCTAATTCCTCTCACGTAAAAGACTGCAGTTCTGAAGTCGAATCACCGCTGAATCCAATTTTTGAGGTCCTCGTCCGTTTCAAAATATTTCTCTCCAATTTCTTGCTTGAGAGCGTGGAAGAAATAGCATTCGGGAGGGCCGAGGTCAGGGCTATACGGTGGATGTGGCATTACCTCCCAGCCCAGCTTCTTTATTGTTTCTCTTGTGAGTCTTGCAGCATGTCGCTTTGCGTTGTCATGCAGGATCATCACCTTCGACTTCTCAGGCCTCTTTTCTTGGAAAGCTGCGGCGACTTTGTGGAGTTGGCCACTGTATGTGGCAGCAGTAAGTGTCTCTCCACTTCTGAGAGTTTGCCGATAAATCACTCCTCTGATATCCACCAAACACTCAAGAGAATCTTCCGTTCGTGAACATTGGGCTTGAGATCAGACTTAGGGCTCTCTCCCTTTTGTACCCATTGCCTTTTCCTCGGAAGTTGGCACACAGAACCCGGGACTCTTCGCCTGTCACAATCCGCGGAAGAAACGATTTTCTTCCTTATCTGGACAGAAGAGAAGCAGCGATGGAGAGCCGTCGACCTTTCTGAGTGTCTGACAGGGCATGTGGAATCCAAGCTCCAAATTTCCATGAAAGCCAAGATTCTTCAGATGGATCCCCACTATCCTATGAGACAATTCGAGCTTCTCTGCCAGCTGACGTGTCGTCTGCCAACTATCGGTACGAAGAAGATGGTGTAGTTCACTGTCGTCCAATCCAGTTGGCCTTCCTGACCATGCTTTGCCCTCAGTGAATAATTTCCCTTTAAAGACTTTCCGAACCACTCATAACAGGCGCGATGAGTAGTAGATCCCAAGCCATATATGTGGTTAATTTGGTCTGCTGCCTGACGTGCCGTGGATTCTTTAATGAATTCTTGAAGAATGCCGTGCTGAAAACGGCCATGAGGTAGATCTGGCATTGAGTTCGGAAGATTGGATGGATAACGAATTACAAGAAGAGTCTTAACCTGTGTCTGCGTGCGAACGGTAGACAAGTGTGATAAGATTACGAAATCAGCAATCAACATTGGCTAGTGCGTTTACAAGGGGAAGGGTAAAAAAAATTTCGAAGTGTGAAGAGACTTTTTTCCAACCTAATAGCTACAAAAGGCCTTTACAGGAACGAATCTTAAGGACACAATGAAAATAAAGACAATGAGAAACACCGGCTGGACTCGTCGCTCGGGGCGAGACGTCGCTTCTAGGGCGTCGAGAACACGATGTGTGTAAATGTTCTCTCGGCCGTAAAACTCAGAGCATCACCACCTTCGCGGGCGTCTAGATGAACAACTGAAAACGAGCGACAGCGAGAGAGTAGCGGTGTCGGGACGGAAAGCGCCGAAACACAGTGAAAAGCGAGTTTTCGTTATCGTCCAAGAACGTCTGCCGTCGTTCACACTATCGTCGGTGGCTCGAAGGACGACGACAATGATCGTCGGCGCACCACGACGACGAACGCCGTCGTCAACGATCTCGTGTACGAAGCGTAGCTCACGAAAGAAGGAAAAACAGCACGCTGTGAGCAAACACGTCGAACAACTATGCGATGGTTCGCATACCATATACCGTATATGGGCCGGAATACCCTGAATGAGACTGGCCGTCAGCCAGAGGTTCGTAGTGCCCGAAAATAGCCATTAAATTCTATTATTCATACTCAAGGGTGATGTGCTACGTTGGTCGGAAAGTTCTGGCGGTTTCTGTGCAGCCGCTTTTCGTACGTTTACTACTGAATCAACACTCAACTTTCTTCGCATTTTTTAATAAAATTTAATTCGGAATTCTTTGCTCTATTTGACAGAACAATTTGTTTCACCTACGTTTAACATCTGTGTTTTCCTAAGACCTACTGAAGTTTGCCGAAAGAGCAATTCAGAACGATATTTTATTGCAATTCCAAACCGGACCAATCCGCCGTCGAAACAGCCTGCCAGATCAGCCATGTGTGGGGCCCGAGTAGTGTTTCAGAAGCAGCCGTGCAACGGTGGTCCGAGAAATTTCGATCTTGAGATTTCAACCTTGATGGTGCACCCGAAGCGGCAGACCTACAGCAATCCAGGACGAAGACTTGAACTTGGCCTTCTTGGAAGCCAATTCATTACAATCAGACCGTAAGACTGTGGGTCCAGAAGACTGCCGTTGCAGATGGTCAGAAATCCCTCGAAAGGGTGAAAAGCAGGGATGTGCGGAAATTTTTCTGGAAAAAGCGGAAGACAAAGGACGGAACGGAAACGCTCAAAAATGGCCGAAACACGGAAACGGAAATGACACATGTTCGGGATTTTTTCAAAAGTGCATCTGAAACGGCGCCCGAAGCGGCTTCTTTTGAACATTTTCTTCCTCAGAACTTTGAGAGCAGCAGAATATTCCACAGTTTAATGCTCATCCTCATCATAGCATAGCATAACGAAGCAGGAAATTATAATAATGTTATCCCTTTAGCTATGGCTAGAGCAATAAACGAAAACAGATTCAGGGTCTGATTCTCATTATTTCTCACCATTTCAGCATGCAGTCTTCCATATCTAGTTCCTGTGACGGGTTTTTCGCTGACTTTTTTGATGCTCATATTTTTTGAACGGTAGAATTAACCGACTTAACTATTAGGGTGTCCCATAATTTTCTGGGCTATCATACCATCTTTATTGAAAGTTATTACAGCAACATAATGATCAAGGGTAGTCAATCGATATATTCTCCATCTGTGGCCACAACCTTTCTCCAACGACTGAGCAGAGAGTTGATTGCATTCTATCAGAATGAAGCTGGCCTGCTGCCGATCCATTCGTCGATTGCGCACTGAACCTCTTGACGTTACGAGCATCGTTTGTTCATGGAAAAAAGGATCAAGACCTCTAAATGCAGCATAGCCACAAGGGCTGATATCTGGTGAATACGCAAGATGTGCTGCAATTTAAATAGACGCCTTCCTCATCGTCTCCTGCGTTCGTTTCGCTCGATGCGGTCGTGCATTATCTACTAACACCGAATAGTACCGAATCTAGGGTACTTCTCAAGCAGCTTACACTTCGTCTCCAGCATATCTTCAATGTACAAGTTTGCTGTAATCGCCTGCCCATCCGGCAAAAGCGAGTAGTGCAGGACTTCCCGACTCGTGAACCAAAATGAAAACAAAATCTTCTTCCCATGTGGGGACGATTTCGGAATTCGTTCTGGTCTTGCATGCTTCAGAAGCCATTCAATCACCCGTGTGGTGTTATCGTACATGCACCACTTCTCGTCCTGTGCCACAATCGTGCTCAACCACGCAGACATTCTTGCGCGGTTGAGATTATTCTGACAGGTGACCATTCACTCTCGCCTCTGAGACGGAGTCAGTGCATGCGGGATCCATCCTGGCAAGACTGCCCTTCTTCCGCGCTTTGTTTCAGGTAACGATGAATAGTGCCACGTGGAGTACTGATAGCCTTCGATATCGTCCTTACGCTTCTGGCAGGTTGCCTCCTGACTGCTGCAGGCACTCGTCGTTCATTCGGTCCGATCGCTCTTCCAGTATGCTTCTTGTCCGCAATGCTGTACATTCCCTTCCGGGAACGATTGGGTCAAGTTTCGCACGTAAACTTGCTGCAGACGTAGGACCTAACAAAGCAACGATAGCTTTGTGAGCAGCGTACGCAGACTGTCCAGAACGGAAGTGATGAAGAAGCAAATCGCGATACGTCGATTTCTGCTTCATCTTTGAGAAATTGCCAAAGTGCGGGCAGCAGGCCAATAGAGGTAATCGATATGCTATTGCGAAACATATTCGAATCGCCAAGAGAACATCCCATTTGGATCTTGTATAAAGAAGTTATAACGCGCCAAACACTTATGGTTCAAATAGCCCAGAAAATTTTGGGACACCCTAATACTTGGGGTTACTTACAGACACTCATTTTAAGAAAACCGACTCGGGTGAAGTCTAAAACTGAGGTAGCCACCTAGATCATTTTGCGACCAGGAAAGAGATTCCCCTTAACACGTTTAGAAACCTGTGGCATCATGGGCGGCGTGATGAGTGCAAAAATGAGTGCAAAAGCTGTCGAGGTCATATTCACCAATTTTGCCCAAACTTCGCGTAGAGGCGTTATTTGGGGGGCTGATAACGAATCTGACATCCGTTTTTCGTTTTACGCCGGAGTTTGGGCGAAATCGGTGACCATTACCTTAGTCGCCCGTACCTTCCGTAACCTACCGTACTCCAGCGTAAAACGAAAAACGGATGTCAGATTCGTGATCAGCACCCCAAATAACCCCCTAGACGAGGTTTTAGCGAAAAAAATTTCCGACCGAAGTCGTGTCGGTGGAGTCACAACTTTTAACTAGTGCCACTTTTTCTTATCATTATTTGAAAATATTAAAATGACCGTCATCCGAAAGATGAACTACGGAAACGGAAGTAATACAGTCTTGCATTCTGGTCAAGACTGTACCCAAAAGAACGTTATAAGCTGCTTTTACTGTATTTTACTTATGCTTTTACTTATTTTGCTTCTGCTTCTCATTTTGCTGGTGCACAGGCAGAGTACACATTTGAGTGCGGATCTAGAAACAGGATACACCCTCATTTTTCTCCATAAAGTCTAGGCAGGGGCGCGTGGAGCGCAGTCGGAGGAGGTGCCCGCTGTCGCTTGCACCCGATACCAGGTTCCTGGTTCGGATTTCTCGCCCAGGCCAGCAAAGCCTTCCATCCCTCCGGGGTCGGTGAAATGGTACGAGACTTGTCTGGGAATGAAAAAGCGCTGACTTGTTCATCGGCTGGCCACCGCAAGTCATTGTATGGCCAAACACGCATTCAACTCGCCTCCACGACATCCAGCAGAAGTAGAATACGTGGCGCATCCAAAAGAGGATTGAATACCGCCGTCCTTTATCCTATCCTTAAAGTCTGGGGAGAGTGGAAGAGATGGCGGAGAATCTGCTCGAAATCCTTTAAAATAAGCCAAGCGCGCTGCAGGAGGACACCCAAGCCAGCTTTGGCTAGGGTGAACTGCCAAGTGAGAAGTAGAAGCAAGGTGATTCCCACACTCTACAGTTTAATTATATGGAGTAGAATGACCTGGTGCCGACGACCTTCGCCTTTTGCGCTTCGGAAGGAAGTGGTCGGAGCAATTCATGTTCTAAAGGCCATTTGTTCTTCGCAATGGAGTTTTCAGGAAGTTTCCAACGCTCACTAGAACTGCTTGATGCACTGCCATTCGAAAAAAGCGTAAAAATTTATTACGGTGATGAAACTATAAGCTATGACTAGTACATGAGGACTACACTGGGCATACGCAGCTTCCAAAAGCGCATGGCATTCCGAAGCAGACTTCAGCTGCGTTCTCCCTGGTGCAGTTCTGCTTATTACAGAAGTTGGTCAGAGCGTCGCTCTGCGATGAGAAGCCGGCCTCGATGAATCCCTGAACACCTCTATCTTTACAAGATCGGTAGGGAAATGGGCATATGTCGCGAATGTGGGCAGCATTCGATGGTGGAGGCGCGTTTTTTTAGCCAATCAGGTCGTATCGAATGGGCGTGCCATTCATGGATGGGATGTAAGCTCGATACCCCAAATTAGCTAGTGTGTGCTCGGTTGGTGCTCCGCTTGGTCATGATTGGCTGGTGAGATCTCATCTCCCAATGTTGCCCACTTTCGCGACATGACCTGGGAAAGGATTCAGCGACCGAAATACTGACCGCATTGCAGTTGCAGGTGTCCGTTATCAGATCGCATGACTTCCTCAGTCCACCGCACATCGAGTCGTCGTCGCATCTGCAACCATCGATCGTCTTCTAGAATCAATTGTTCGATACTCCACCGACCACCTACTGAGCCTCTGCTACACATCCTGTACATAGACACGTGCCCACGAATGCACCGCTACACGTGCCTCCGAAGCAGTCATCGTCGCTGAAGCACACATGCATCGAGACACACTGAAATACTCGGCCTTCTAGAACTGAACTCCTTCTGTATCTATTAGACATCAGCTAGCTAGCTATATGGGTAAGATGTTCTGGAACATAGGTACAGAGCAAATTTTTCAAACGAAACTTCTGGTCTAAAACTAGCCACTGGAATTGCCTTACCCTTCTGAAGCAACCGGCTATAGACCAAAGGGAACTCACGTGGTTCACCCCCTGACGCTTGTTGCGGAACGTCACCGTTCCCGCACCGACTACGCCGGTGAAGTTGACGTCTATGTTTCCCAGCTCTCCCGAACCTTCGATATGTGCTTTACCAGCAGCGGCCGCTCCAGACACATTTTTAATGGTAGGAAGACGAGGAAGGGTAAGAGCATACGCTAGAAAGGAAGATGACCTCTGAACAAGTGACCGGAAGAAGAGCACTTTAAGACACTCACCTGCAGCTATGATGAGTGGGAGGAGTAGAATCGAACTCATCAGCTCTAGGGTTTAGGGTTAGATTCAGCCGGTTAGAATACTAGACAGAGCGCCATCACGGGGTTTTTCCTCCACTTTTATAGGCTCCATAGGTCAGACTAGGTCACGCATTTTCAGTCAATGGGTGGTCTTCCATTGGTGAATTTGAGCATCTTTGTTATGTACCGGACAAAGCACCTTACACCAATGCTAACAGGATCTGCGAGATGTCTCGGAAGGACTACCTTACTTCAGGCCCTTCAGAATCTCTCACCACACCCCATACTTCAACATGTTGCAGGAATCGTAGGGTTTAGTAGGCCAGCGAAGAGCTAAGGAAGCTATTCAAGAGAGCCTTTCAAGACTCTGAACCTTTGTCTTCAGCGGAAGTCATTTAGAATACGGACCGTTCGAATCGGACAGATGAGTGACCACAAAAGATGACCTACACCCCGACAAGTGGCGGGGTGCGGACCGTTTGTCCATTGACACGTCCACACTGACCACAACTTCGTCTCCAGCGAACGCTGCTCTAATGATGCGACCTCTTCTCCTCTTCCTCGTCGCTGCCTACGGTTAGTTCAGCCTTACTACTTTGTAATTTTGGTTCAGTTGTTAATCTCGCTCATAGTACTTGCGCTGGTGCGAGAAATTATTGTCTTTTTTCTCTTAGTGTCTTTATTTATTTGTTTATTTAAAGACTCGAGTTAGTGTCACAGGCGTATTCATTCTATAAGAAGGAAAGATATGTAGTAAACATCGTCATAAAACAACAAAGACAACTTCTTCTTCTTCTCCTCCTGAGCGTTTAGTCCCGCGCAGTCGCGGGGTCCGCTGCTTTTGTGATCTGTCGCCACCCCATTCTATCAAGGGCGTCATCTGGCGCAGCGCCGATTTCGGCGAGATCTCTCTTGATGACGTCCCTCCACCTTTTCCTTGGGGCTCCTCTCGGACGCTTTCCGGGTGCCTCGAAATTCAGGGCCAACTTCGTGGGATGGTCCTCTTGTCTTCTGTGGATGTGTCCGTACCACCTAAGGCGCTGCTCCCTCATCTTCAGCTGGATCGGAGCTGTCTTCATCACTGTCCTAACATCCTCATTTCGCACTCTGTCTTGACGCGTCCATCCACATGCCCATCTGAGCATCCTCATTTCCGCGGCGTGCAGTTGCCGCTCCTGTGCTCTACCCAGGGCCCAGCACTCACAGCCATAGAGGAGGGCAGGCCTCACTACTGTTCTATATAGCTTGTCCTTGAGTGTCCTGGAGCACCTACGGTCGCAGAGGATTCCTGTGGACTCCCTCCATTTGAGCCATGCTGCATTAATTCGGCCCCTGACCGCCTAATCCACGCTTCCTTCCTCGGGTAGGTCGCTTCCGAGGTAGCGGAATTCTTCCACCTTTTCGATCATCTCCCCATGGCAGTCTAGGATCGGTTCGGTGCACTGCTCGAAGCTGATGAACTTCGTCTTCCTCACGTTCAGCCGCAGGCCGTTGTCTGCGAGGGCTCCTTGCCACAATTGCACCTTCTCTTCCAGCTCCTCACGGCTGTCGGCTACTAGGGCGATATCGTCCGCGTAGAGGATGGTCCTGAGGGGACCTTCCTCAAGGTGATTCACTATGCAATCAAGCGTCAGCACGAAGAGAAACGGACTCAGAGCTGACCCTTGATGCACCCCCACTGTGATATCCATCTTCTTTGTCATTCCGTGTGGAGTTCGTACCGCCGCTTTCGAGCCTTCGTATATGTCCCTTATGACAGTGACCAGACGTTCCGGAACACCCCTCCTCCGAGGGGCTTTCCAGAGTACGGCCCGGGGTAGCCTGTCGTATGCTTTCTCCAAGTCCAGGAATGCCAGGTAGCAGGGCATTCGTTTCTCCCGATACTTCTCCATCACCTGGCGGGCGATAAAGATCGCGTCTGTGGTGGACCTCTCAGGCATGAAGCCCCACTGCTCCCGGGGTATGGTGACCATCTCCCTCAGCCTAGGGTCGACCAGTCGTTCCTAGACCTTCATCGTATGTGAGATCAGTTTGATCCCGTGGTAATTGGAGCAGTCGTACGCGTCCCCCTTCTGCTTAAAGATGGCCACTATGATGCTGTTCCTCCAGTCATCTGGCATCTTACCCTCTATCGTTACTCTGTTGAAGAACTGTGTCAGCCAATTGAGTCTGCAGTTCCCAAGCACCTTCCAGGCCTCTACTGGCACCCCAAAACAACAAAGACAACGATGCTTTCAAATCTTCTTTGCCTTCCAGGTTTTATATTTATCTATTTATCTTAGTACGTGGAAAACCATGCAGATAAACAATTCAAATACAGTTCAAATCAGTTTTATTAAGCCTCAATTGGCTGGTATCGAGGTTGTGAGCTGTCATAACGATGTTTTGTTGCGATCAAAACTTCTAGCGCCAGGCGGGACTCGAACCCGCACCTCCCTCTAACCGGGCGAGAATGCTCTACGCCATTACACCACCGGCGCCGTTTGATCGAACGCAACATCCACACCTCGTGGGACCGATCAGCACCCACCCGTATCCGGGATGAGCTGGCCGCTGATATCAGCATGGAACCAGTTAAGCTGATGGTCTTGATAGAAACGATGTGATGTAATGGCGTAGAGCATTCCCGCCCGGTTAGAGGGAGGTGCGGGTTCGAGTCCCGCCTGGCGCTAGAAGTTTTGATCGTAACAAAACATCGTTATGACAGCTCACAACCTCGATACCAGCCAATTGAGGCTTAATGAAACTGATTTGAACCGTTTCTATCAAGACCATCAGCTTAACTGGTTCCATGCTGATATCAGCGGCCAGCTCATCCCGGATACGGGTGGGTGCTGATCGGTCCCACGAGGTGTGGATGTTGCGTTCGATCAAACGGCGCCGGTGGTGTAATGGCGTAGAGCATTCCCGCCCGGTTAGAGGGAGGTGCGGGTTCGAGTCCCGCCTGGCGCTAGAAGTTTTGATCGCAACAAAACATCGTTATGACAATTCAAATAAAGTTAAGAAGCAGCATGTAAACAACATTGAACGAAATAATTTGAAGTCATCAAACGTGTAAACTAAGAAGGCTTCTGGAGATACCTGTCAACGAGGTTTTTGGTTTTTGTACTGTCTCAAAGAGCTAGGTAGAACGTTTTTCTTTGAGAGTTTCAAAAACTCGGTTCCTGCTCTATTATTAGGTTGGAAAAAAGTCTCTTCACAAAAAGTCTCTTCAGTCTCTTCGAAAAGTTTTTTACTGTTCTCCTTGTAAGCATACTAGCCAGTATTGATAGCTGATCCTATCACACTTGTCTACCGTTCGCGCGCGGACACAGGTCAAGACCCTTCTTGTACTTCGTTATCCATCCAATCTTCCGGACTCAATGGCAGATCTACCTCATGGCCATTTTCGGATACGTCATCCTTCATGAATTCATTGAAGCATCTACAGCACGTCAGGCAGCCGACCAAATTAACCATACCATACCGGCTTGGGATCTACTACTCATCGCGTCTGTTATGAGTGGTTCGGAAGTTTTTAAAGGGAGATTATTCACTCGAGGACAAAGCAAGGTCAGGAAGGCCAGCTGAATTGGACGACGCTGAACTGCTCCACCTTCTTCGTACCGATAGTAGGCAGACGACACCTCAACTGGCAGAGAAGCTCGAAGTGTCTCATAGGATAGTGGGAATCCATCTGAAGGGTCTTGGCTTTGCATGGAAATTTGGAGCTTGGATTCCACATGCCCTGTCAGACACTCAGTGCAACACCACATGTTGCAAGACTCACAAGAGAAACAATAAAGGAGCTGGGCTGGGAAGTAATGCACATCCACCGTATAGCCCTGACCTCGCTCCTACCGAATACCATCTTTTCCGTGCTCTCAAGCAAGAAATCGGAGAGAAATATCTTGAAACGGATGAAGGCCTCGAAAATTGGATTCAGCAATGGTATCACCTGTGTCAACTGTCCTCCCGTTGATCATCGACTTGCTCGAGCGGGCGCCAGCAGCGTTCCATTCGTCCCTGTCGCGTGCCAGAGTGGTCCAATGGATCCTCCTAGCTCGAGGGAGACGAAGAGCTTCATATCGGTCGTTCAGGGCTTTCACTTACTTTGCTCTTAAAAGAGTGACAACTAATTTCCTCAAAAACGTCCATTGGAAGGGAACAGAACCACCTTGTACATCTGATAAAGAAGTTGTTTAACATTACATTGCACTTCTTGTTGCAGATCTTTGGATGATCATTATTGAATCCACCGTTGCGCTCACTAGTTGGTCTAACAATTCAGTATTTACTACTATATGCAATACCTGAAAGGAAAACATTCGTAGCCACGAAAAATCGATCAGAAGTTAAAGTAGCGAAATCGGCCATTTCTATGCAATGACCTATGGCTTAATTCCTCTAACTTTGTCAACCCAAGCAGCCACGAAATTCGCTTTAAATCAAGACCTTGCGGCAGCTACTCGCGGCCTGTGTATATTTCTCTCACGGGTCTATTCAGCGCTGCACCAAAAAAAGTCTATCAGCTTTACCGAAAACCTACCTGAAAGTGGTGTACGATGTTGTGAAGCAGTTGAGCCAAGATTGTGATGGAAGCTTTATTCGGCTTACGTTTCGGCGTAACCACCTTCTTCAGAGCGTGGAAAAAGAGAAGAGTTTGAGAAATTACTCGTATAAGGATCATTTCAAGCTACAGGTGTCTCGAAAATTAATGAGAGAATAAAAGGAATAGGGAGTAAGGCAACCCGACTAACCTTATGGAAACAGCCGAAAGGCTGGTTGGTCACCCTCGGATGGAGAACGACTGGGTGAATGAGCTCTCTCTTGGGTCAGCCCCTCAGCGTGCCTCCGGCTGGCGCCCTCCCGGGTCAAGCCTACAGAGGTCGGCAAATGGGGCCAGCTTCTGGGTTACGACTACCAGTTCCTATTGATCGCGGGATTCTTGAACGCAATCCACAACGCCTCCAGGGTTCTGTGCGCCGCGATGTCGGACTCACGCGCTAGGATCGTCAACGCTATCCCAACCACTATGACTGCGCCACTATGACTCCGCAGTCTGCGTTCCCCCAGAGGCGTGAAGACCTTGCACTTGCCCAGTCCATCCAGTCCATCCATCCCCTCTGACCCAAAGAGGCCTGCCCGTCTCACCGATGTATTCCTCGATGCACTGACTGCAAGTTATGAGGTACATCGTTCCCGAGACTCTACAGTCGCCTTCCCCACCGTACGGGCAGGCCCTGCAGGTAGAGGTTTTACATGCGCTGTCATAGAAACGGTTCCTCACAAGCTCCGCCTTAAGGTTAGCAGGAGGTATACCTCCCGCCAACCTTAAGATGTCCGACATCGCCGCGCGCAAGACCCTGGAGGCGTTGTGGATTGCGTTGAAAAATCCCGCGATCAATAGGAGAGAGGAACTGGTGGCGGTAACCTAGGAGCTGGCCCCATTTGTGGACCTCTGTGGACTTGACCCGGGAGGGCGCTAGCCGGAGGGCTGCTGAGGGGCTGAACCAAGGGAGAGCTCATTCGATGGTGACCAACCAGCCTTTCGGCAGCATCCATAAGGTCAGTCGGGTTGCCTTACTCCCTATTCGCTTCATTCTCTCACTAACTTTCGAGACTGCTGTAGCTTGAAATAACCTTTGGACGAGTAATTTCTCAATCTCTTTAGTCTTTTCCAGGCTCTGAAGAAGGCGGTTACGCCGAAACGTAAGCCGAATGAAGCTTTCATAACAATCTTGGCTCAACAGCTTCACAACATCGTACATACATCATTCTTCAACGACATGTCAAGATTCAACGACAGTCGAACATGGAACTGCCTGAAAGTATTTTTGTACAAAGTGGCTCGGCGAGGGTTGCCTTCTGCACGGTTGTTATCCGCCTTGCTATGAAGCATATATCCAGCTAAATCAGAAATGGTCTAGCTCGGTTCATCAGGGGTATTAACCAGGGCATGGTCTCAGGCATAGGTCTGAATGAGGGGAAATGGATAGTACTTTAAGAATCTCCACCCTTCATATACTAGAAAAACATATTTGGTTTTTGCTGAGTCCTTGAACCCAAAGAGCTACGGGCCCACAAAATTGGAGGTACAGTATTGCACCGTCACCCGTACCTGCATAATCTACCGTAATCGGCCGAAATTTGAAAAACGGATGTCAGATTCGTGATCAGCACTACAAGCAATCCCCCTCGACGAGGCTTGGGCGAAGAAAATTTCAACCTCTCCTCGACCTTTGGAGTCGTGAAAGTAGTGTCGTGAAAGTCGGCAAGACATGGCAGTCCAAATCAGCTTACTTTCTACACATCTCCCACACATTTATTTCACTCTAAGTTGTCAAATAAAAGTTTCTGTGAGCTGTGTTTCACTCACTTCTCTCAGTTTCTCGATTATACAAAGTTTTGTGTTTTTTAGCGAATGTTAAACAATGACCTTACAACAAGTACGGGTTACAGCAGGTACGGGTGACTGGAGATGTCGAGGTCATAATCACCGACTTCGCCCAAACCTTGCCCAGGGAGGCTACTTGGGGTGCTGATCACGAATCTGACATCCGTTTTTCAATTTTCGGCCGACTACGGAAGGTCTCCACGGATCTCCCTCGATAGAGAGCCTTCGAGCTCTCTTGTTAAGAGGGATCTCGGGCCGCTTGTCGCAGGGCCACGTGGCGCGTCCCCGGGTGGTGGATAGGGGAATTAAACGCGAACCAAATGCGACCGTGTACTGCCCAGAGACGCAGGTGGGATGCAGGGGATGGACTCCTTGCTCCTGCTGTGTCGGGTCGATGCGTTCCTTGTGCGTGGGAGCGGCATGTTCGTGCACAGTGTGCGTGGATGTGTCCGTGACTGTGCGGATTGTAACTGTGTCGGCTCGGCCAAAAGCTTGCACTCGGTAGCCTGGGAGTACATGTAAGGCGATTCGAGGCCGCCTTAAGTCTCGCCCCGTCCCTTCGGGCAGTCTGGCTGGCTGCCCGGAGTACCCCGCCCGCACGACAGAGCCTGACTAGCTACCCGTGTTGTATTCCAGTCAAACACAGCAGCACTAAAGGGCCTCATTCCCCTGACCCCGAAAGAGCCCCCATTTCTGCAGCGATGGGAATGACGAGTACGGAGAGGCTGCTAAAATCTCAGGGCCTAACCAGGCTGCGCAAATTGAGAAGGACTAGGATGACGATCTGCACTTACAACGCCCGCACGCTTGCGTCGGAAGCATCCGTCGAGGACCTGATGATGCAAGCCAGGAAGATCAAGTACGACGTCATCGGACTGACCGAGACGAGAAGACACCACCCCCTACACGCCGCCTACGACTCCGGAGAAGAACTGTTCCTCGGAACATGCGACAGCAGGGGAGTAGGCGGCGTTGGTGTCCTCGTCAACACGCACTTGGCCATGAACATCGATTCGTACGAGTCTCTGACAAGCCGAATCGGACGTCTGCGACTGAAGCGATGTGGCTCCGTGCCAGCCTTGACTGTGTTCGTCGCGTATGCCCCAACATCCGACTACGACGACGAAGACGTCGAGGCCTTCTACGTGGAGCTTGAGAAGTTCTATAAGGAAGATCACACCTTCTACAAGGTGATCGTCGGCGACTTCAACGCCAAGATCGGGCCACGAAGGTCGCCGGAAGAACTTCACATCGGAACCCACGGTTTGGAGTGGAACGAGCAAGGTGAAAGGCTGTCTGAGTTTATCATGTCGACCAAGACCATCCATGGAAACTCGCAGTTCCAGAAGCCTCCCTCCCTACGATGGACCTGGGAATCCCCCGGTGGCCAGTTCCACAACGAAATCGACCACATCATCTTCAATCGCAAGTATTGCCTGACCGATGTCTCCGTTGTCCCCAAGTTCTACACGGGATCGGACCACCGCCTCCTTCGCGCGAGGTTCCGCTTTTCGCGTCAAGGAGAGAAGGCCGCGAAGTTCAAGAAGAGGAATCCCAGAACGACCATCAACTGGGATCTCTACACCTCTCTTGTCGGCCTTTGGGAAGATGCCGTCATGGGCGACGTCGACGAGGAATACGATCGCTTCGTGCACCATCTCCACGATAGTGCTAAGGGAGCCGAGAGCTTAAAGACCACCAAGAGACGCCTGTCTCCGGAAACTCTTGAGCTGATACGCCAGCGTGGAGCAGCACGAGCGTCAGGCAACTACCAACTGACGTCCGAGCTTGCAAAGCTATGCAGAGCGGCGATAAAGGAAGATCTCAAAGAGAGAAGGGCGGAAGTGTTGGCTGAAGCAGCAGAGGCAGGGCTGAGCATCCGCAATGCCCGCCGGAACTTCGCCAACTTCAAGACCAAGATGACCGCTCTCCGACGTCCTGACGGAACCATCACCTCTTCCAGAAGGACCATGGAGAAAGTCATCCACGACTTCTACTCCGATCTCTTCGATAGCCACGTCCACCTGCCCCCATGCCATCTTCCGCAGGATGGATACGTCGTCCCCTCTGTTCTCCCTTCCGAGATCCGACACGCCATCTCGTCGGTGAAGAAACGTACAGCACCCGGTTCTGACAGGATCAGAGCTGAACACCTGAAGAACCTCCCGCCAGCGCTCATCAACACCTTGGCGCGGCTCTTCACACGCTACCTGTCCGAATGCAAGGTTCCATCTCAGTGGAAGACCAGCAAGACCGTTTTGCTGTACAAGAAGGGAGACGTGCACGACATTGGCAACTATCGCCCGATCTGCCTGTTGTCCGTAGTCTACAAGCTGTTCACTCGAGTCATCCTGAATAGGATTAGTAGAACGCTGGACGAAGGACAGCCATGCGAACAAGCAGGATTTCGGAGAGGATTCAGCACGATCGACCACATACACACCATTACGAAGCTCATCGAAGTGTCGCGAGAGTACAAGCTGCCGCTGTGCCTTACGTTCATTGACCTGAAGAAGGCATTCGACTCCGTCGAGACTGAAGCGGTCATGGAAGCCCTGCTCACCCAGGGCGTTCCTACTCAGTACATCAGGGTCCTTCGAGAGCTGTACAGTGGATTCACGACCAAGATCTCACCATTCTACAACGACGTTGTCATTGACGTGAAGAGAGGGGTTCGACAAGGGGATACCATATCCCCGAAGCTCTTCAGCGCCACCCTCGAAAACGTCATGCGCGAATTAGAATGGGAAGACATGGGAGTGAAGGTCGACGGCCGGCAACTGCACCATCTTCGCTTCGCTGACGACATCGTGCTCATAACACCGAGCATCAGTCAGGCGGAACGAATGCTGGCCGACTTCGATCGTGTATGTGGAAGCGTTGGACTGCAGCTGAATCTTACGAAGACGATGTTCATGAAGAACGGATGGGTTTCTGATGCCCCATTCTCGCTCAACGGAACGAACATCTCCGAATGCTCCAGCTATGTGTATCTGGGTCGCGAAGTCAACATGGCCAACGACCTAGCACCAGAGCTGAGCAGGAGGAAACGAGCGGCTTGGGGAGCTTTCAAGAGCGTCGAAGAAGTCGCGAAGAAGACGAAGAACGTCCGACTCCGTGCCCACCTATTCGACTCCACTGTTCTTCCTGCCCTAACATACGCCTCAGAGACCTGGGCTATACGAAAGCAGGATGAACACGCGATCAGCGTCGCTCAGCGTGGAATCGAGAGGACGATGCTCGGAGTGACACGACTCACGCAAGTGAGAGAAGGCCTTCGGAGTTCCGAGCTTCGCCGACGTTCGAAGATCAGAGACGCTGTCGCATGGGCCAAGTCGTCGAAAATTAGGTGGGCCGGCCACGTAATGCGATTCTCAGACACCCGCTGGACAAGAGTCGTCACAGATTCGATTCCGCGGGATGTCAAAAGAACACCAGGACGCCCACCAACGCGTTGGTCGGACTTCTTCGTGAAAGCCCTGAACGACCGATATGACGCTCTTCGTGTCCCTCGAGCGAGGAGGATCCATTGGACCACTCTGGCACGCGACAGGGACGAATGGAGACGCTGCTGGCGCCCGCTCGAGCAAGTCGATGATCAACGGGACGACAGGTGATACAGGTGATACGGAAGGTTACGGTAGGTTACGGTAGTTACGGGTGACTAGGGCCGTCGAAGTCATAATCACCGATTTCGCCCAAACTTCTCCTAGAGGGATTATTTGGGATGGTGATCACGAATCTGACATCTGTTTTCCGTGCTACCCTAGAGTATGTTAAATTACAGTAGCTAAAGATGGTTAATGGTAAGGTCATGGTCACCGTTTTTTGCCCAAACTTCTCATTGAGTACGAATCTGATCCTTATTTGACAATTTAGAGTGAAATAAATCTGTAGGACATGTATAGGTAGCAAATTGGTAAAGAAGGCGGCAATCGTGAAATAATGCAAAAATGTTGCATAGCAAGGGATCGAACATCTGACCTAGTACCTGTAAAGTAGCCCGCCACCCTGCTGAGCCACCGACTCGCTTACCGCAGAGCCTTTCGCCGCGTCCCATACAACAGCTTGCGCATGCACGTGGGCATGTGCTGACGGTGCGCTACTGTACCCCGCCTTCGAGGGCCTGTAGCTCTCTGAATTCAAGGACTCAGCAAAAAAGAAACATGCTTTTCTACTATGGCAAGGGTGGAGATTCTCGCAGTGCCACCCATTTCTTCCGTTCAGACCTACGCCTGAGACCCTTCCCTGGTAAGTATTAGGTTGTAACGAAATAAATGGCACTGAACCACCGTAAATTTAAACAGTTAGTATCTCGGCTTGTAGGCAAGTTTATTAATCGATACAAAAGCCTTCTGATTTATACACATCTTTGCCAACGTGACACAAGCTTTTTTATCCCAGTAGCATAAAAATCAGAAGCTCTGGAATTGACGAAATCATCGAAGGCACTTTCGGCATCCTGTTGGTATTTGAATATTTTCCCTACCAAGAAGTCGCCAAGATGCTTGAAGAAGTGGTAGTCTGTTGGGGAGAGGTCGGGAGGAAACGGAGGATGTGGTAGAGTTTCAGTGCTCAGCTCATTCAATTTCTGCAACGTCATTCGTGCTACATGGGGGCGAGCATTGTCGTGCAGAAGGAGAACTTGCCTTCGGTTTACCAAGGCCGGCCGGATATCCTTCAACTTTTTCATCATTTCTTCAATTTCAACGCAGTACTTCTCTGCCGTGATGGATTCACCGGGAGGGAGGAAGCTGTGGTGAATAATTCCCAGCAAACACCACCATACTGTCACCACTACTTTCTTTTGGTGCAATTCCGGCTTCGCAAAAACCTTGCGGCTCTCATCGCTGTCCACCCACTGTGCCGATCGTCGCCTGTTGTCGTACATTATCCATTTCTCGTCACAGGTTACGATGCGATCAAGGAATGGGTCCGTTTCGTTCCGTAGAAGCAGTGCGAACGAGATCTCATATCGTCGGTTTCTTTGCTCCTCAGACAGCTCGTGAGGCACCCATCTTTCCAGCTTTTTGGTCTTTCCAATTTCCTTCAGATGCCGGGCAGCTGTGTTGTCACTGACGTCAAGAACCTTCGCTATCTCACTGGTACCTTTGTGTGGATCCTCCTCTACCACATCTCTTAGCTTGTCCTCATCAACATCACTAAGCCTCCCACGACCTTCATGCTCTTCCAAGCTCTCATCTCCATTCCGGAACTTCTGATACCAACGATACGTTGTCCGAATTGTGGAACACCCTTGACCGAATGCAGCGTTGATCTTCTCGTCCGCCTCCTTAGCTGTAGTGCCCAGCTTGAATTCATACAATAAAAGCCTCGGATTACCCTTTTGTCCATCTGCAAAAAAGTCAATAAAACTCTAAAGTTTTCCCACTTTTACATAGAAAGTTTGGTACTCTCCGGTAGAGCAAGGTTTGCGCTTCTAAACGATATGCCACATGTTACGGTTTGTTCTTGATCAAACGCGTAAAGACGCGCCAAACATGGCGCGAGCCAGTGCCATTTAATTCGTTACAACCTAATATAATGTATTAAGTATTGAGTCTATTATGTTCGCATATGACAATCGCGTAAAAGAAAATAAGAGAACAGTGAAATGATAAAATGCAAGCTTTCTAGCCTTCTGCGCACCCACCGAGAAAGAGACCAGTGCAGATGTGATGATTCTTCGTCACAAGCGTCAAGAAGTCGAGGCGACCACAGCTCCAACCACGGAAGAAGACGAGGCTTCCAGTACCAGTGCACCAGCAACGGTATTTTTCATCATATCTGCGTGCTCTTCCTGGTTGGACCTGTCCGCTAGTTTCAGTGCGTATTCAATAACCTGTGCTACAGCAACGAGGACTGTCCAGGCGGTCAGTGTGTCGGCTCTTTTGTCGGAAAGTGCAACTGCAATGGATGCGTGAACTTGGGCAGGTTCGTTCACTTCATTCCCTTTCTTCATGGCTTTTGATGATTCTTGATGTGCAGATGCGACGACGATTCGCTCTGTGGAGGTCTGAAGGGCTCATGTGATCTGAAGGTGGACATCTGCGACTGCTCGCTGGTAGGTGCAGGCTATACCGTTTAGGAATTTGGAGCAAGTCGTCAATATGGCCTGCATTGGAAGGCGGAGATGCGCCAGCCAATCAAATCCCTAGAGGCACCGATGCATTTGTTGTGACCGGGCTTGGTGACGTGAGCATAACGCCTTACTTGGCAAGGGACGGGACTGCGAAATATGGTAGATCTAAGTTACATGTGCCAAAAGTGCTCACAGCCCGTTGTTCCTTCCTTCACGTCAGCGAGTCAGAGTATAGAACTCGGTTAGGGATCACTTCTGGGTGAAGATGGAAGTAACCCAGAGGTCCTGGGTTACTTCCACTTTCACTCAGAAGTGACATGTACGGTCGATGATACGCTGAACAAATCAACGCTCCATTAATGCTACACTGGAAAAATGCCTGTCAGAAGAACACGTTTTGACAACATTTTTGAAGGTGAAGGTTGGCTGGCTCGCTCCCGCCTCTCCATGCGGACCACATTCACGACCTGTGCAAACTTTTTCACAACGCTGTCTCCTAGCAATATACAGGATTTCTCAAAAAAACGCATACACAGTTTGAAAGGTGTTAACTTCACTTACAGCAATGAAGCTGAAAAAGTTGGGAGCTCATATGAAAGCTTAAGGAAGTAAAATTTTATGAAATATGAGTGCTATAGAATGCGCCATGCACTCGTTTTCAATTTTGCGTTTTACACTCGATTGATTGTGTCCTGCTTGATTACTTGTTATTATTGCCAAAGTGGCAGTAATTGCTTCTTTTAAGGCTTAAAACTGAAAAGTGCACTATGGCTTGCAAAAATGGAGGGTATCCTAAAAAATTCAGGTACTGTTTAAAAGGTTCTAACATTGCTGCTAATGAAGCTTTTGAAAACGCTTGAGACCCATATGTAAGCAAAGGGTAACGAAGTTTCTGTGGCGTGTAAATGGTTAAGATTGCGCCAGACCCCCGTCTGAAACCTTGCATTTCCGACTCGATTGATTGTGCATAGGCTGAATGCTTGTTACAGCCTTGCTACTAATTGGCCTAATTAGCCTGTTCGGTGCTTTTTAACGTTTAGAACTTGACCATCACGTGAAAGACACATGTCGCGCAAGTTTATTCAGTACACGATTTAAAGTACAATACCCACCATAAGGATTGGAAAAAGAAAAAAAATTCTGGAGAAGAAATAAAAAATTAAATTTTGTTTTAAAGCGCAACAACGTTGCATCTATAAAATGCAATAAAGGACCAGATTGCTCCACGAACCTCACAAACTCGCGATTTTTATTTGATTGATAGTGTAAATGCTGCTTACATAAGCATGAAAGTGAGAAAATGAGTGTTTTTACAATTGTCTAAGTTGCACCTCTTGTAAGTGTGAAGTGTGACTCCATTAAAACCGACATTTTGCTGTCAATCGAATAAAAATCGCAACGTCTTGGACGAGGGCATGGCGCAATTCCTTTTGGCACCAAAAATCGGTTCTTAGGACAAGCTATAAACCTTTATTTTTCCACAAAAAATGAGAACTTTAAAAAATTCCGGACAATGTTCACTTATTGGACAAGTGAATTAAAAGTACAAAGAAATCACATCAAAAGTTTTCCTCAAACAAAAAATTATTAAAAATAGCGTTTTTCTAGAGTATTTTGTTTAATGTAGAAGAAGTTTACTTTGATTCGGAAACGTTTAATTTGTTTTCAAAAGTCGTAAGCTAAGTTAGAGGAGTGGGCGCAATTGGTAGAGACGTCGCCCGCTAATGAGTATCCTCCGGCGCTTTTGAAAAAATTGCGGTCAAAAACGGAGTAACGAAATTTTTTTCGTGCCATTGGGTAGATCTCGTCGAGGAGATCACGATGGTATAAAAGTTTTTCAAAAAGGATGAAGATCAAGACGGCTACAGCAAAAGAACCGAAAGAACGCGGAAAACGCGCCTACCGCGCCCTTTTTCCAAACCTTATGGTGGGTATTGTAGAGCAGGAGCTCCATTTTTGAAGACGGTTGTTGTGGACTGATGAAGCAGCATTCGAGCTGATTGTGGAGGTTAATCGGTATAACTGCAGCTAGTCAACGACAAAAAACGTTACAAGAAGCACAGTATAGGTGAATGTGGAAAAGTAGAAACGGGATTGCAACAAGCATTGAGTCCACGCACGGCCAATCGAGTCTGAAATCCGGGTTTCAGGCGGAGGCATGGCACAATCTTGACTATTTGCACGTCGCAGAAATCTCGTGTACCCTTTGTTTTCATATGAGCCTCAAGCATCCTCAAAAGCTTCACTAGCAGCAATGTTAGAACCTTTCAAACAGTACCTGCGTTTTTCGCAAACCATAATGTGTTTTCAAGTTTTAAACCTTAAAGGAAGGGCAAATCAATCAAAACGGTCACTCAGTGGAGAAGTTATAACAAGTATTTAAGCAAAACACAACCAATCGAGTGTAAAACGAAAAATTTAAACGAGTGCACTTCGCATTCCATACCGCTCAAATGTCAGAGAATTTATATTTTCTCCAACTTTCATATGCTTCCTTAACGTCTTCAGTACAGTACCGCCGCTAAACATTCAACCAAACGACGTTTGCGACGCAAAAACGCGTTTTTTGCGTCGCATCATGACAACTTGTTTCAAAATAAAGATTTCCTAACAAAAATTTTCAGTGGCTTCTAGCGTAGTTTGATCTATAATATGGCATGCGGTTGCTATCTTAGAATGGGTAGAAGCCTTAAAACTAGAAACGAAATTAAGCAGCCCGTTAATTGCGCTGACCTGACCGACATCCCTCGCTGTGTCTCCCATAATTGGGCCCTCAGGCGAAAGTGGACTTCTTCAGTCAAATTTTAAAATTATTGTCTTTGCTTAAATTTACTTCTCTTAATGTTTTTAAGATTCTTCTCCCTACGACAATTCATTTGATACCCAATTCGATAGGAAAGTATCCACTTTGAACCTAATGGAGAATTCTCAACTGTCATTTTCGTCATTTTCAGCGAACAAATTATCACTCTTTCAGCTGCAAGTGATGTCCGTCATTTTTCCACGTTGTTGGCAGGAGAGTGAAAATAAGAATTCCACGTTTACAGTTTATCTTATTCATTTTCTGGTCGGCTGCCAACTATCAAATTCGAAACAACCAGACTTTTAGTAAAGAGTACGCTCCGCCTGCGAGTGCAGACATGGAAATCCTTGCTTAAGCTTATTGGTATAGTACAAAAATGCGTCAGCTAGTTAGGCACGGAGCAGAGACTCTGTGAAGGAAGCGGCAAGAACGTCAGGTGATCAGACAGATAAATTTCAAGTAGTTGAAGCGAGCACTTCCTCCAGAAGCGAGGACGATGTTCTACAGCGTTTGCTGCTCAGTTTTCTGGGAGTAACCCCTTTCATGCTGAATAATATCACTCTTTGATTTTTCACTTAAATTTCTCAACAAATGACGACGCTGCCCATTTGTTGCAGCATCAGCTCTAGCGCTGATGTAGTGGTATTGTGTCGTAATTGCGCTGACCTGATATGCCCTGAAGAAACACTGCAGCCGCCTGGCTGTCCACTTAATCCCTCTTTACCCTTTCCTACACCTATTCCATTGTATTCAATCTATCGTCTCTTGTTGTCACATTTGGCAAGTTTTCAGTTCTGCGCTCGTTGGAGCTCACTTCTACTAGGAATTCCAAGTACAATTCGATCCGAATTCTTTCAATTTATGGACAGTTAGCTAGGACATAGATGACTGGTAATAGAAACCCTCGTGTCGCTATACCATCGTTGTTCAGGGCTTCGTCAAGGCTGGCTACTCATCCTACGGCGCTGCAATGACGTTCTTCTGCAACGTGAAGAACTGCACCAGGGCGACAGCAGCCGAAGACTGCTTAGGTCTGCAGTGCAACTTCGGCACATGTGTCTGCTAGTTCTCCTTCTTGCCTGCTTCTGATTCGGTCTTTCCTTATGGTTTTAACCTTTCTCCTTCTCAGAAGCTATCTAGAGGCGAACTTCTGATCTCACCTTTAGCTTAGAATCGACGCTTCAGAAGGTTAAACTAGGCCTACATTCACCAATCTCTTCAAATCCTATTGTTTCCTAGAGTTATAATCCGGAAGCATCTGCTCTCTTTAGGGTCTCGTCATCAGAACTTTTTTAGATTCCACCTTTTCACAATACGATTTGTCTTTTTATGTTATTCGTGCAAGTTTTAGAATAATTCGTACCGAAACGAAATTAATAAAGCTCAAATATTACCTTTAATATTGCACAGTGAATACGAGAAGCTGACTGTCAACAGAAGACACGATTAAATACGTTTTAAATCTAGACTTGGCAGTTTTCCAAGGAAGAACAGTGGAGCCGAATAGATGAGAACGGAGCCGAACGTTCTTCGTTTACTTCACGACTTCGTCGAGCTCTTGAAAGCTCTCCAAGCCGCTCGTGTCCTTATGCCCAGCTCCGGCCGTGTTTACTTCTCGACTCAGATGCACGTAGCTGGAGGATCCGAAGATGTTCATCACGTTGGGAGTGACCTTCAGCTTACAATCGAAACATTTTTCATCTGTTTCCGAAATTTTGGAAAAAACGGGAAGTTAATAGGCGCTTCAGCTAAGATATTCCATGTGCGACTGTCCTTGAATCTTGGCAAGTCTTAAAACAGTATGGCAGGTAGTCGTCGAGCTGTCGTGCCAAGGTTGATATCGAACGTTTATTCGGCTTACGTTTCGGCGTAACCGCCGTCTTCAGAGCTTGGAAAAGACAAGGGGAGTTAAAGAAACTACCCGTCCAAGAGTCATTTCAAGTTTCAGCTATCTCAAAAGCTAAAGGGAGAAAGAAACGAACCGCGAGGAGGACAGCCCAACTGACCTTATGTAAACAGCCGAAGGCTGTGGAGTCACCCTTCAGATGGAGATAAATGTGGGTGAATGAGGTCCTCCCTTCGGGTCAGCCCCTCAACGACATTCCGGCTGGCGCCCCCCGATGTCAAGCCCAGAGGTCGGCGAATGGAGCCAACTCCTGGGTTATGGCCACCCGTTCCTCCTTCCTATTGATTGCGGGGTTCTTGAACGCAATCCACAGCGCCTCCAAGGCCTTGCGCGCTGCGTTGTCGACCTCGCGAGCCAGGATCGTCACCGCCCTCCAACCACTGCGCCACTATGACTTCGCAGCCTGTGCTCCCCCAAGGGTGGTCCTTTGCACCTGTTGAGCCCGTCCACATGCTCCTTCACCCTTACCCAAAGTGGGCTTGACCCCGGGGGGCGCCAGCCGGAAGGTCGCTGAGGGGCTGATCCGAAGGGAGGACCTCATTCGCCCACATTTATCTCCATCTGAAGGGTGACTCCACAGCCTTCAGCTGTTGACATAAGATCGGTTGGGCTGTCCTCCTCGCGGTTCGTCTCTTTCTCCCTTTAGCTTTTGAGAAGGCTGAAACTTGAAATGACTCTTGGACGGGTAATTTCTCTAACTCCCCTTGTCTTTTCCAGGCTCTGAAGAAGACGGTTACTCCGAAACGTAAGCCGAATAAACGTTCGATATCAATCTTGGCACGACAGCTCGACGACCACCTGCCATACCGTTCCAGCTAAGCTCTGGACCGCCACTACGAATGCAGTGCAAATCATGATGTTGCCTAGATTCGCTATGGAACAAATCGGCAATCAAAGGGCTATATGGCAGCCGTTCCTTTCTCTTCAAAGTCAGAAGAAGCTGCTACCGGTAACAACTACGAAATCCGTTCTCTGAATAAGTCACACCATGAGACTTTACCTTACGCTCATGGACTCGAGGAATGTAGCAGAACGGATGGCAAATCGCCATTTTTGCGAGAGGTGTGCATTCCTTACACGGTCCTGCCCGCTGCCCACTCCTCGCATTGCCTCTCCGCCCCATTCGAACGAGTTCGTGAGAGCTGAAAACCGTGCCGCGCTTTGCGGATTCATTAACTGGCGTGACGCCCTCAAAAAACCTAACATCTGATAGGTAACGATTGGGGCGCGTTACCTCGTGGGGACCCCTAAACTGCTTCTTCCTGCACTGCTTGCAATCAAGAGCTATTCCTTCAATAGGAAACCAACTTCAGTTCAGAAGAAGAAGGTAGAAAGGCAGTCGAACATTAAAAGTACATGAGCACTTGTGTACTAGAACGTCATCTTCAAGACGGTCTCTAAAGCTGGATCTAGGACAGCTTAGTGCATGTGCACTGCATTACAGTGCAAAATCGTCCACTTGTCAACGTCAATCTCCAGGTTTTTCTTACTCGTACATGATTATTTGTCTAGAAGTTTCCTGCCGTGATGCACTGCGTCTTGAATCTTGGAATCTTATCAAAGAATTAGAGCGAAATTTGAGAACATGGATTAATACAATAAACAGTTGCAGCCGGGAAACTTCAATCGCATTTCCGCTCTACATTGGCATACAGAAAGTATCTGTAATTCAACCACGTCAAAGATTGGATTACATACTTTAAACATAGAAAGTGCATCATATACTAAGAGATCAGCTGTAAAATATAATGTCCAACTCTGCTAGAAACCGCACTGAAGAGAAATAGTTGAAAGAAGAGCGGAGAAAAGAGAAAGCGAATGAAAAAACGAGCAACGGCAACGACTTGCAGATTGAAAAGGGTCATAGGCACTTGGTTACGTTTAAAATTATGCGAGCTTCCGTTTTATGCGTTCTAAAGTTAAGGTAAAAGAATCAACCTACGCTAGCCAGTGCGGAATATAGCAACCAAAACGTAGTGATAGACCCCAAAGCTGCTGTGGAGCCCTATTCTTTCGTACATGCAAATCTCGTCCACCATGAACACTTGGAGCATTCCTTGCTCCGCCCCTTTGTTAGGGCATATACTGGATACTCACAAAGGTGGGCGCTCGCCATCCAGTATCCAGTACACTAGTGCGCAGATGGGCACCATTGCTGCTGCAATGTTCATAAACAGCGATGTGGAAAGACATGTGCGTTCTTAATTTACAATGGATTCACTGAATCGTTGTTTTACTCTTACATGAACATAAGGCCATATGGAATAGGGCATACTTCCGTCGCCACGATGCCATCGCGGTGCTCAGTTTATGGCCATTCCGCCGCGCGGACTAATAGTCAAAATAAACTTCGCTGCTGCCGCCGGAACAGTGGCGGTTGGCAGGTGCGATGGCTTCCCGCGTCCATCGCAGGCATGGCATAAGGCCCATGCACACCTCCGCGAAATCCGGCGGTCGCGGCGCGGTCGCGTTAGAGCATCGTTATAGGCAACGGGACCGACGTCACAGTGCATGTCGCGCCGCTAGGAATGATTTGAACCATTCCAGCCTGCGGCACTCAGCGCGGCATCGCCGGCGATAGCCGCCGCGATAGTCGCAAAAGTGTGCATGCCCCCCTCTGCGGCACGTGTCGCTATGTCGCGCCGCGCCGGTCGCGGCCCTATCCTTCATCATGGCCGTCGCGCTGTCGCAGAAGTGTGCATGGGCCTATAGAGGTCGTTTAGGCCCCATTTATACTTCGACGCCGAGCGACGCGACACCACGTATTGTGGCGACATTGATCGGGCGACGCGATCGATCCAGCCTGCGGCACTCGGCACGACATCGCCGGCGATAGGCAGCCGCAGAAGTGTGCATACCCCCCCCCCCCTGCGGCACGTGTCCCTGTGTCACGCCGCGCCCGTCGCGGTCCTATCCTTCATCATGGCCGTGCTGCGCTATCGCCGAGATGTGCATGGGCCTTTAGTGTGCGCGCGACGCGCCACGCGATGCATGTGTAGTGGCCAAATTGATCGAGCGACGCGATTGATCAATTCGGCCACCACACATGGCATCGCTTCGCGCGCACCCTAAACGACCCCATACTTTTTCGCTCTGTGTGAGGTGGCCAGCATTGGTCCTGTGTGGATCGCCGTCGCGCTTCCTTGCAGAGCTCCTCATGTATACTTCCCGCTCTGGCGACGGGAGCTTGGGGCTAAGTTCTAGTTCATACTAGCGCCGCCGCGCTGGTGGGCGTGGTGATCGGCATAACTATTGACTTTTCGCTCCGCACCACAGCGCCGTATTGCACTTCTACTCCGCGGACTCAAAACACCGCATTTGGAGGAATTCTAGGTTTCTGTAATCGCCGTGGGGTAGGACACGGCGCAGCGCGATCACCGCGAGCCGCAGCGGACTAAATGGGCAGCACACTTCTGCGACGAGCGGCCGCTGGCGCCGCTGAACGGCATGACTCATCGTCAGAGCGCAGACAAACTCTCCCGCCGCGGCTGGCGGCGAGCTCTGCGTCCCTGCCCTATGGTTGAGGATAGGGCAGCGGCAACGTCGCAGAACTGTGCGGGGCCCTTAAGTGTAAAGTCGGACATTTCATAGCAGCGTGCTAGGAGGTATACCCACCTCCTGCTCAGGGCGTG
This sequence comes from Heligmosomoides polygyrus polygyrus, assembly GCA_947396885.1. Taxonomy (NCBI): domain Eukaryota; kingdom Metazoa; phylum Nematoda; class Chromadorea; order Rhabditida; family Heligmosomidae; genus Heligmosomoides; species Heligmosomoides polygyrus. The sequence continues at coordinate 92,457,094 of OX377204.1, read as the reverse complement.
GCATCAGGAGGTACACCCGCTGTTCAGCGGACCCCGAAATTTTGTTTTCTGTCTCAAAGGTTTCGTAGGGCAACCGTTAGATTCTCCATGAAGCCTAAGGAGTTGTAGGTGGAGGAGCAAGAGAGATGAGAGGAAGATAGCATGCCTCCCACCGGGCGAGAGGAGTGAACATATTTTGTATTTACCTCCTGATCGTCCTCCACATTTCACCAACGAGGGTGAACCATTGTACACCTTTGGCTTTCTTCCAAGGCGCCTTCTCCATGATTGAAACTCTGGATCAGCGAGGAGAAACGCACGTGTATCTTCGCATGAATAGCTATTTTGGAATGTTCAGCGTTACAGTAAGACTTTTTTGGGTCCAAAGAGCACAAAAAAATGTTCCACCTATTTTTCTCGAAGAAACTATTTCGGAGAAGCCCTAATATTTTTTCCAAGATTCTTTTAAAAATTCGTCTTCTCCTGATGCCTTTTATAGAATGGTTTGTGGGGTTCTCTAATTTTCTCTGGTAGCTGACGCGCTTATGATCCCAAATGGGTGTTTTATGATTCATACCCGCTTGAAGAATAAGCTGCTTTGCTACCAACATGGTTCTAAGCGAAGTTTTCTCTCATTACACGGATTTTTTGAGCAAGTTTTTCTTCCAGTCTTCTGTCTGGTATTCGGACATATGTTTATCTATGTCTGCAGTAGCGCATCGATTCGTTTGTACTGTATTTCGACAAGCAATTCTTAATTCGCCGTAATTCGGCAAATAGTCCGAAGCAAGAGTGTGCGTTTACTGGCTAACGATTTAACGGATATACCGGCATTTTCGCGAGAAATTCTTTTAACGAAATTTCCGGTAAATTTCCAAATTTACCGGAAAATTTAACAAATTTTTCATACAAAATCATTTTCATATCTATCGATTGGAGAAGAATCATACTACCGATCTCAGTTTAGAAGTGATTGCTGCTATGTTCTCTGATAACTTGCTATTAGCGTCCGTGGTCATCAACCTCATTAAACATCCATGCCCACATCAGGAGGCGGAGATGGTTCGCTCCAATGTGAAAGCGCGCTCCACTGGAATAGTACCTCGCGCTGAGATTCCCCACACAACATGAGACAATTTGGACTAGAGATATTGAAGCTCTCAGAATATACTATCGCCAGAGGAGTAAGAAGAAGATACGCTGCTGGACATGCTGTTCCCGTTATTTGGTCCAAGGTGTAAGGCATCCGAATGTACTCTGCTAGTCTATCTGATCTCCTAGAGGACTCTTAAGCTGTTTTCCCGTATAGGTAAAGAAAGAAGCTCGTTAACATGTCACATTTCGTTTATTTTTTTCTGAAGTGCCTGGCGTTGCTTCAAAGTACAGCTTAATAGTTAAAAAAAGTGGTAGTGTAAGGTGTAAATCATTCCTTCATCGAACGAAATGATGATAACTGTGATAATTTCAAAAAGCATTTAGATTGTTAATCCAAAAGAAATATCGCAATATTCGATTGAATGTCGGATATTTCAGAAATGTTTTTGTAGAGTTTTAATTAAGCTTTTATCTTTTTTAGAGCACCCATAATATAGATCATTACACTTCTGCATTGTCAGGCTTCCGCTTGCTTCGTTTGCTTTAGGATGACGTATGCACGAGAAAATGAAGATGATATGGTTTTTCTGAACGTGACGATGTTTCGGTGAAAAGCTTCACGCATTTTTTCGTTGCAGCCGCTTAAAACCAGTCGTTTTTTAGGGAATATTATTTTTTTAAATAAAATAACGGATTCACCGAATTTACCGGAGTTTTCCTGCGAATTTCCGCGTAAAAAAATATGCGGTAAAAAATTTACCGGCGGCAACTCAACGCACACCTCTGGACCGAAGCACGCAAAAGCTCGTGAACACGCGTCTCTCATGGTTTGTTCATACTTTGCGATCTCCAGGACCTAACTCCAATGCGACGTCGCGGTGCTGAAACACGGACGTGCGTTCGGTGACGCATGGTTAGCCGCGGAGGACGAAATGCTCTCAGTGTTTAAGCTCCCCGACCACATTTCTAGCAAGGAACTTAAGATTCCACAGAATGTGGTAGGCAACAGTCTGCAGTAGCACAGCTGATTCGAGAATGGGTGATAGCGACCTTTTTCCGCAGTATAACCATAATCACGGGCAAAAATTGACCGAAGAAGTTGTAGTTGGCAAATACTGAGGCTAGAAACCAACCACGTGACCAGGATTCATTATAAACTGTCGCTGATCGTCCCATTGAAACCACATTCATATACCATCTCCAAGAAACGTTGAATTGAGGCAAAGGCGTGCCGCATGTCTCTATAGAAAGTGTTTCCAGCCGTCGGAAGCATCTGACCGCTACAACTCGTCCAATTTCGTCGCGCACCCTGCGCGACGCCAGGGTGGTTCGCGCGGCGTTGGAGTTATGTCTGCCCCCGACCCAAAAACGGCAGTGCCTTCTTTGAATTGAATTGACGCAGAATCTTCATAAATACAGTAAAATTCTATTATCACAGTCAGTATTCGATGAAAAAAAAAATCATTCAGTGGCAGTTGCAGCGACCGAAATGACACGGCAGCCCGAAGCATTCCTGTTCATGATTCTCGTTGTTGCAGCTCTTCGAATTGCAGAGACCACGAAGTGCATCGACGAATAACGGAAACCCAGCCGCTTTCAGACCCTGGATGGACGAAATGTTTAATATGTGATATCATTTCGGAACCTCCGTAAGAAGGCGTCGTTTGTGACCAACGAACCGCTGTGCAGTCGCAAGTGTTCGTCAGGGAATTGCACGCGCCTTTCAGACCTCCACAGGCAGCGTCACTTTGGCACCTGAAACAGCGTCAAGTCATCAGGATCATGACGTGCATAGTAAATTCTGAAGAAACTTTATTAAGACGTTCAGAAGCACGTCGAGTTTTGGAAGCTGTAGAATGATTTATTAGGGGGGGGGCCAAAAGTAATGAGACAAAATGAAAAAAAATCTTTATTTCCTTATAACTCAATTACAACTCAACGATGCTGAGGAGTGTATTTGCCATTAAGGGCAAGGACCTTGCTGCTATCGCTCAGCCAACTTCCTGATCCCATCCTTCCAGAACTGCTTGAGCCTGGTGTTGATCAACAGCTCGATATGGTTGTCAAGGACTGCTTGGATTCTTGTGTCCCTTCCCACCAGGAAGTCCTGTAGGCTCAAGTAGTAGTGGTAGTTGCATGGACAGATGTCCAACGAATACGGTGGGTGAGGCATGTGAACGTAGCCCAGCGGCCAAGCTTATCCGTGCTTACTTGTTCCCGATGGGGTGCGGCGTTGTCGAAGAGGAGAACCTTCTTGAAGCGCTGCGAATGAATAAGAGCGAGTCGCCGGCCCATCTCCTCTATTTCGTTCACCATGGCCTTGGAGTTCATCGCGGTGCTCTTGGGAAACAGCCTCCGGTAAACAGGTCCATGGGCGCAGACCCAAAAGCTCCAAAGATGCTTCTCGCCGTGAACATCTCGCCGAACGAAGGTCGGTAACAATTCACCAGGCCTCACCCAGACTCGCTGCTTGGCAGGGTTAAGGTAGAAGACGTACTTCTCATTTTGCGTGAATATTGAGCCCAGGCTGCTCGGGGTTGAGAATTGGGGGAGATTTGCGCGACACAGGTCGAGTCGTCAGACTGGGGTTTCGGCATGGGACAGGCTGGGGTTTTTGGCATGCTTCTGGAAAGGGCGGAAGTGGTAGCTTTTCAGATGCGCTTCAGTAAGTAGCATACAAACATACAAATACGATAAGCACGAAACCAGACTCCAGCCACGAGATATATGGACACGGCATGGGGTGTCTCATTACTTTTGGCCCCCCCCCCCCCTAATAAGGTGAACTACAGTGCATGAAGAAAAAATCTTAAAAAAATCCCAGGAAGGTCAACATTTTCAATTGATAACACTCTGAATGAGCAGGTAGAGGAAACTATGAAAAAACCAAGAGATTCTCACAGCCAGAAGTCCATACAGGCGTTACAATTGCATTTTCCTACGAACGCTCCTAGACATTCTCCACCAGGACAGTCCTTGTCGCTGTAGCAGACTTCGAAGGCATGGCACTCTCTCTGAAACGAGTAGGGGTTACCACCTAGAGAAGGCTGCTAGCCGAGGATAGCACTTTTGGTGGGCTTTTTTCAGAGGCCACCATGCCATAAATAGCCTATAGATTGCCATGAGGAATAAGTCACCATTCCTATCTGATGGTGTATCTGGAGACCTGCAGTGTAGGCGGGGTTAGATAATAACTCGATAGTGTTTGTTACAATTTCTAGATAAGTCATCTTAAGGGGCTCGTGAAGCGCATGGAGGAGGTGTTGGCTTGTAAAGAGTTTTTGTTAATAATCGAATAACAATAGCGGCCTGGACAAGTGTATAAGGCTCTCTTCTCGCTCTCGCTCTATCTTTTGCAGAGAAAAAATTTCCACCACAAAAAATGCCCACCTGCAGTCTAAAAACCATTTTCTTCTCTAAACTCTAATTTAAACTTATATAAAACAATGTAAAAATATAAATGAAAATGTGAAAAAAGCAAAAAAATTAAAGCAAGTATGCTAAATCTGGGCTCGAATAGCGCAGTCGGAGAAGGTGGCGACTGTCGCGCGCACCCGATGCAGGGTCCTGGCTCGGATTTGCCGCCCAGGCCAACTAAGCCTTCCATCTCTCCGGGGTCATGGAATCAGGAGTGTGCGTAAATGAAATCCGAAATTTCGTAAATCGTAAATCGTAATTACCAAAAAGTCGCCGTTAATCGTAAATCGTAAACCGTAAATCGTAAGAGGGGCCTGACTTATAATACATCTAATTTCCTTGTTTTTTCCATTATGTTGAACCTAATCGAAGCTAGGGTTTGTTGGGGAATTTTTAGCTCGAGCTAGACACTTTTCTAATAGATGGAAGCCATTAAAATCAAATAGCTCCTTTCAAATCAAGCTGGACAAGTTTTTGGAGGACAAAAACCGCTTGTTCATAAACGCTATCTTAAAAGTCGCCTATACAGGGTGCCCTAATAAAAAGCTTACACTGCTTGGACGATCAAAAATGTTTATCATTCTACTAGCCATTGGCTTGCTATGAAACTATGACTTTGTAGAAACAACCGCAACAACTCCGAATAAACCAGCAAAAACCATTCCTTCCAAAAACAAAAAAAAAATAATTTGATCGCTGACCAACTCGACGAAAACAGTATTTGCACAAATAATCCAATGAGCATCCCCTACTGTGTGAGCGCATGGCACATTTCTATGGTATGACACACCTAGAGTTCTAAGCCTTCCCACATTTTGAACTGTACCGAACAGCATTTTTGTAGCAGACGAGAAGGAATTGTGTGACGATTGAAAGAGTATGATCACATTTTTGGACACTTATTATAGTCGGATTTTTGACTTGAAATTACAAAAGAAGATATTTTTGTGGCATTCTTTAGGAGTAAAGTATAGAAGAAAGGTGCAGCTTGAATTGATAGTGGTTTGACTGATTCGTACAAGGTGCATTCTAAACGTATAGGGGAAACACATGGTAGGGAAGTCGGAGGAGGATGGTTATCGCATGCTCCAGAATTGGAATTCTTGATTAAAGTCCTACCACGGGCAGTCAAGTTTTCCATACCTGCTGGGTTGTGAACTGGTACCCAGCAGGTATGGAAAAGGATAAAGCACTGACCTATACATCGGCGGCAACCGCAATTCATTCTGTAAGGCAAACCCACACTCAAATGACCTCTACGAAATGCCACACAGGTAGAAAGAATGGATGGCGCTTCTCAAACAGGGACTGGTTAACGTCGTGCTTTGTCCTTTGTCATTTTTGAAGGCAACCATAACTTCTGGAAGGTAATTACTTTCGGCATTTACTTCGCTCGCAGGTTTGTCTGCACTTGTCAAATTTCGGAAACTCCAAAATATTGCATTACTAATTAATGACTGCTTGCATTCGCCAGTCCTGCTCTCCACTACCTTTCTAACAAACGCTGTCGTATCTTTTGCCCAGCCTTTAGCATTCTGAACGCATCGCATAGCGCGAACACAATAGCCTCAATCAAACCACTGAAAACGAGACCAAAAGTGCCAAGCTTTTTCACTTCCATCATGAAAATGTCAGACGTTCTGCTTAAGTTGCACCTTAAATGTGGATACACTCCGTGTTATGACGTGCAGTGATAATCAGATTGAAACATGATTGTTTTACTCTTTCCAACAGTTTAGCTGTTACTCCACAGCCTCCAATCAAGTCCAATATTCCTTGACGGCTTTGCATGACTTCTACTCGTGTGCATGGTAAGAGTCGTCTAAGTGATGAACAAGTGAAAAAGTTACAAGTTGACGAGGCGGTGGTTGCAGCATAGAACATGGTTCAGCAAGTGATCATCTCCATTCCAGTGCAAGGAATATTTTCATGTTTTTCTGTGGACTGGCACGAAATGCTCTCAGGCCATTCGAATGTGAGATGTTGTGCTAGAGTGCGACCAGAAAAATAGGCTAGCCCAGTTCCATTGCCAGGAATTAACTAGAGTGACCTGTCCACAATGCTGCGTTTTTCTGTCACAGCGCCACAGCAGAACATAAAAAAGTAAATAGGTGACAGCAACGAGCTATGAGGAAAGTCTTTAAAGGTGGGTACATCGTCATAATCCGAATTATATCACGTTATGGGACGTTTCTCATCCGTGGACCGAAGATCACATTTACGAAAATTTACGATTTACGACCCAAAATGTCGTAAATCGTAAATCGTAAAAAAGTTGCCAAAAATCACCGTAAATCGTAAAATCGTAAATCGTAAATCGTAATTACGTACGCCCCCGCATGGAATTGGTGCCAGACCTGTCTGGGAAGGATAAAGCACTGACTTGTTCATCGGCTGACCACTGCAAGTTATTGTATGGCCTCCCGATGTAGTAAAATGCGTAGCACATCCCAAACAGATTGATTAACGCTTATTCCTTATCCTTGCTCCTTATCTTTATCATCTTGAAGGCTAGCTTTAACCTGTTGCCCCCAGAAACCATCAACGATACCCGCTATGGTTGTCACCAAAAGTTTTTAACTGCTGCCTACTCCATGATCATTGAGAGCACTTTTATCATATCTTGAAATGAATAACCTATTGGAACCGCTTAGGAGAAAATGCAAAAGTTGGTGATAGTTGTCAACCTATAGTTGATAATGGTTGTCAACTCCCAACTCATATCTGGGTAAAAGAATCACCTAAAAAAGGACTGTTTATCTGGACGTTTACGAATAAAATAGCAGCCTATGGTCCATACGAATATGACTAACTGTTCGGAATAAAATTACCAAGCATAAGTGCAAGAAGTGTTTCAACGAATACTCACATCGTCTGCCCGTTCTTCGATCGCAAATTCAGTTGTAGGCGCGAGGAAGTCTTCTTCTCCTGAAATTTCGACGCATAGAATCCCACAGAATTCCCCGTTATACAAGTGGCCAATGACAACTCATCACACCAGATCCTTCGTGGTCGCGCTTCGCTTGTATTCCAAGCTCTGCCACCTCCTTAGGTGTCAACTCGCCGGATGCGACGAGAACCGCGTCGTCGTGATCAAACATCGGAAAGCATCGGACTGGAATATAATTCTGATTCTCAATTATTGATTTTTCGGTACATGTCGCGTAGGTGAGCAGCATTGGTAAGTGGGAACGCCTAAACCATTAAGACCGCGTTGAATGGGCATACCCTTCAAAGAGAGCATGTGCAGTTGGTACCCTGATGGGCTGGCATGTGTGCGGTCTGTGCTCTGTTTGGTTATCATTGGCCGGCACGCACCAACCTACCAATGCTGCTCATCTGCGCGACATGTACCATTTTTTATTTTAATTATTGGTCGGGCTGAAGGCTTACGCCGTTTTCAGCCGCCTCGAGATGAATGGTGCCTTGAGCTTTGTGCTAACGTCTTCGTATTCTCAGTAGTCAAGCTCGATGCAGCCATAAGGCTCGAAACCTCGTCAGTAAATATTTGTCTGCATCAAGTTTCACTACTGAGAAGTCGAAGATTGTAGCTTTGTCCAGCTTCAACTATTTTAGTAAAAAACTAACTTTAAAAAACTAAAAAAAACTTTAACAGTTGGCATATTAAATCCTATTATATAAAGCAGAGAGGCATGAATCACTGACGGGAGACGTCTGTCGCTTTCTGCCGACATTCCGTCGACTCTGTCGCTTTCTGCCGACATTCTGCCGACATTTCTGCCGACAGCCGTCGCTAGACCCAGCCGTTCGTCGTATCGCCGCCGCCAACCGTAAACACCACAACATGGCAGCATGGCAGGCAGCCATGACCGCCGGTGTTTACTACCCAGGCAGCCATGACCGCCGCTGTTGACTATCACGACGCTGCCACTGGCGGGTGGTCACCAAAGAATATCCACTTGATGAGGTTTCGCAAGGCGTCATCGCGGCTATGACGAGCCGCCGCTGTCGGGTTCAGACAACACGTGCAGCGTTGCGGAAAAGGTCTGCGACGCAGCGCTACTCAGACCCCATGATCCCATGATCTCTGATGGAACACGTCGATGTGCCCACCTTTCGCTTTTGCTTCCCTCCAAGATCGTTACTGTTGCACTTGGGCGTTATTGCTAAAATTTATCGGGGCGGGTGTTGCGTTCTTAGCTCACACTTCGATCTGGCAATCAATATCCTAATCTGGAAGGCGCTCTTTTTGATTTGGAAATTGTTCACTTTGATGCATACTAACTTCGCGGGCACGGTTACTAAGCTATTTATACCTGCCCAGGTCCTCGAATTTTATGCGGTGGACCAGGATAGCTCAGCGAAGGAAGTTCGTCGGACCTATGCATGGTTCGTCTAGGCTTTCAACCAAGTCTTGCCGCTAGGTCCCAATTTTCTGCAGTGCATTGACCAATTTCCATTAGCACTGTATGCAGAGGAGGACAGATTTTTGTCCGAAGTCACACCTTCCGAAGATCGTCACACGTCGTCGCATAAGGCACGGCGGCTGGACGGAAACGGTCAGGCGTTCGATTAGGCCTGACGACCTGCAATAGGTTGTGAACACGACTCCAGACGAAGCAGGAGTGCTGTGGGCGTTTTCTTGAATGCAACCGGCGGAGCCGGCGACGGACGCTGGGTGAGTAAGGAATCCCATCTAGGATTGGGCTCCGTTCTCAGCGTGGCCCACCATACCCGAAGCCGGCGAAGCCGGCAAGCCTGGCGTGGCCCGCACATCCAGCGTCAGTCGCCGGCGGAGCCGGCGACGGACTCTGGGTGAGTAAGGAATCCCATCTAGGATTGGGCTCCGTTCTCAGCGTGGCCCACCATACCCGAAGCCGGCGAAGCCGGCAAGCCTGGCGTGGCCCGCACATCCAGCGTCAGTCGCCGGCGGAGCCGGCGACGGACGCTGGGTGAGTAAGGAATCCCATCTAGGATTGGGCTCCGTTCTCAGCGTGGCCCACCATACCCGAAGCCGGCGAAGCCGGCAAGCCTGGCGTGGCCCGCACATCCAGCGTCAGTCGCCGGCGGAGCCGGCGACGGACGCTCATGAATAAATATCACAGGGAGTAACATTGACTGGTAAAAAATTCAACTCTTTGAAACGAAAGAAACAAACTTCTTTGAGAGGAGGAAAAAGAAAAAATTCTCATTTTATATTCTCCACTTTCACTTTATTCTAAAGAATTCGTCAGTTATAGCTCATAAACTATCAAAAAGCACCTACGCGACCCTCTCGTACATTGTGAGAACTTTCGTTTGAAACGTTTTCAAAATCTCCAAGAATTTTCAAAAAAGAATGACATTGCAACCAAAATGAATGAAAACCATTTAAAGTCGTGATTGACTTTGAACTCCAAATGACAAAAAACTCTACTCAGGATTACCCGTTTTAACTATGCTGAAACTACCTTTATAACACCTCTGTCAAAGAAAACCACTGGTAAGAATTTTTTGATCGTCAATAAGTAAAGCAAATAAGCAATTAGGGTTCGTGAACTGTAACCAAACTTTTTGGCATCCTTCTCTCCACGACGAAATTTTTAGTGACAACGTATTTTTAAAGAAATCTGAAAAAATAACAAAAAAGTGATACTCTAAAGCCACATAAATATTAGGTTGTAACGAAATAAATGGCACGGAACCACTGTAAATTTAAACAGTTAATATCTCGGCTTGTAGGCAAGTTTATTAATCGAAATAAAAACCTTCTGATTCTACACATCATTGCCAACGTGACACAAACTTTTTTATCCCAGTAGCATAAAAATCAGAAGTTCTGGAATTGACGAAATCTTCGAAGGCACTTTCGGCATCCTGTTGGTATTTGAATATTTTCCCTACCAAGAAGTCGCCAAGATGCTTGAAGAAATGGTAGTCTGTTGGGGGAGGTCGGGAGAAAACGGAGGATGTGGTAGAGTTTCAATGCTCAGCTCATTCAATTTCTGCAACGTCATTCGTGCTACATGGGGGCGAGCATTGTCGTGCAGAAGGAGAGCTCGCCTTCGGTTTACCAAGGCCGGCCGGATATCCTTCAACTTTTTCATCATTTCTTCAATCTCAATGCAGTACTTGTCTGCCGTGATGGATTCACCGGGAGGGAGGAAGCTGTGGTGAATAATTCCCAGCGAACACCACCATACTGTCACCATTACTTTCTTTTGGTGCAATTGCGGCTTCGCAAAAACCTTGGGGCTCTCATCGCTGTCCACCCACTGTGCCGATCGTCGCCTGTTGTCGTACATTATCCATTTCTCGTCACAGGTTACGATGCGATCAAGGAATCGGTCCGTTTCGTTCCGTAGAAGCAGTGCGGACGAGACCTCATATCGTCGGTTTCTTTGCTCCTCAGACAGCTCGTGAGGCACCCATCTTTCCAGCTTTTTGGTCTTTCCAATTTCCTTCAGATGCCGGGCAGCTGTGTTGTGACTGACGCCAAGAACCTTCGCTATCTCCCTGGTACCTTTGTGTGGATCCTCCTCTACCACATCTCTCAGCTTGTCCTCATCAACATCACTATGCCTCCCACGACCTTCATGTTCTTCCAAGCTCTCATCTCCATTCCGGAACTTCTGATACCAACGATATGCCGTCCGAATTGTGGAACATCCTTGACCGAATGCGGCGTTGATCTTCTCGTCCGCCTCCTTAGCTGTAGTGCCCAGCTTGAATTCATACAAGTAAATGCCTCGGATTACCCTTTTGTCCATCTGCAAAAAAGTCAATAAAACTCTAAAGTTTTCCCACTTTTACATAGAAAATTTGGTACTCTCCGGTAGAGCAAAGTTTGCGCTTCTGAATGATGTGCCACATGTTACGGTTTGTTCTTGATCAAACGCGTAAAGACGCGCCAAAAAATGGCGCGAGCCAGTGCCATTTAATTCGTTACAACCTAATAAATTGAATTATCAAGCACTCCAGATTCTAGAAATGAATTTAACGGCGTGTTATTTGAAGCCGCCGCTCGCATGAATAGGAATATTTTAACCACGAAAGCGGGACAGATCTTGAATATATTTTCATACTTTGACATTTTATTGTTATCGAAAACTTTGCTCTAATCTACTTTCTCGCCAGCTGGGCTCTATCGCGAAGTGTTGTATACAATTTTCACGTTAAATCGGACTCTTTTAAAATAAAATTGGAAAATCTTTTGAACAAACCTAATGCTTCTGAAATCGAAGTAAACGTTTTCCAAATTCGAACAAACTTTCCACTTATCTCTCCAAGATGGCTGGAATAATTTTTTGCTTAAGGAAGATTTGATACAAGTTTCGGTAAATGTCGCGAAGATGGACAGCGTTGGGAGGTGGGAGCGCGCCAGCAAATCAGATCGCATCAAATTGGCATGCCATTCAGAAAGGGCTTTACGGCACGAACACTGATTGGCTGGCGTCTGATCGGCCGATGCTCTGCTTGGTTATGATTGGCTGGTGCGCCACCACGTCCAAATGCTGCCCCTCCTCGCGACATGAATCCGAGTTTCTTTGCAATTTTTTAGCTCAGCACGCGTATGAGAGTAACAACTTTAAAATAACTTTACAATAAAAATAACAATTGAGAAAAATAACAAATTAATTTTTTTTGCAACGCACAACAAGGCGGCAATCGTTTAGTGTATTCAAATGCAAGATCGCGCCAGGCATTCGAAATGCTCGTCGCAATTCTTATTTGATTGATAGTGTAAGTGCTGCATACATGGAACGTCAAATGGAGTGATTTTACAAATGTATTTTGCTGCAACGTTTACAGATGTGCAACTCCATGCAGACAGAAATGTTGCTATCAAATAACAACACTACTCGTTGAACGAAGGCGTAGGGCAATCTCTTCTTTTGGCACCAAAAAGGCGTCTTTTCTGCGTTTAAAACAAACAGCTTCATCCACTATTTTTCTTCAAAAATAGAAATTTTGTAAAATTTCAAACTGTGTGTTCATTTAATTGTGAAGGTGATCTAAAACTTTAGAGAAAGATATACTGAAATAGTCCCGTGGGGGAGAGGTCACATGTGATGTCTGGCTTGGTAGGAAGGCACATGGGTGCCCAATTACATCAGAAATAGCCTAGTCAGTTCACCCTAGAGGCAGATCCAAAGTTTTTACTTTCGTACAACACAGAGCGTTGTCTAAGGCTGTACTACGTGATGACCCCCTCTCTCTCCCAGCCTATTTGCGCCCAAGAAGCGATGGATCTCGCCTAACGCTGTCACACTCTGCTAAAGAAAAGGTCAGAAACTGCTGAAAACGGTCGAAAAACCAGAAACAAAGTCGTGCATTCAGAATGAAAGAAACTCACCCAAAGTTAGAGTTAGAAGAATGAGTGGTAATCCCTTCATCTCTGGAATACGAGCCCGAACGAACGAACGGTTAGTCGTACTGACGTGGCGGCGGTTGTGCACCCCACTCATCGAACATCCCGCTGGATCACGGCGGTAGATCGGGAGAACTAGTGGACTACATGGTGGCCCCTCGCACACCGGAAATCCCTGGTGAATCCTTAGACTTGGCTAAACAACGTGCTAAAAGGTGCCCAGAGACTGATAAATAAGGAGTATGAGGTTGTTGGAAAAGTATTAGAATGGCAGGAAGTTCTGGCGGTTTTGACTGGTCCACAACAAACGGTAACAACTTTCTTCAGACTCACCGAATTCAATCGAAATGAACATATTCGAATCAGCACACCCTTTCCTACGGGCCACCGGATTCCATCAGCGAAAAAAATAGGTGATCGAGATTCGACAAAAGCCATGAAAGCCGGTTTGGCTTGGACATGATTAGTGGAGGTTTAACCAGCGAGAAAGTTCTGAAAGTGTTTGAAAAGGAGGTAGCCGGTCGGAAAGAGGTCTGGAGAACAGAATGGCGGGTGAGCCAGACTCAACCCTTAATTCGTTCAATTTTCGAATAGCGATTTGTGAAACGTGTGGGCCAGCGTTGTCGTGCAGAAGAATCGGGCCACTTCTGGTGACCAATGCTGGTTGAAGTTGACGTAATTTTCAGTTCACCTCTCCATTAGGACTCTGCTCTGATGGTTCGGCCTGCTTCCAGAAAGTTGTAGTGAGCCACTCCACCCATCGACCACCACACTGTTAACATCGTCTTCTGAGGCCGGATTCATCAACAACTTACAGGGATTTAACGGAGAAATTACAGCCGAAATTCTTGAAAAAACGCGAATTAACACGGCTTATCAACAGGCGATATAGTGGAATGTTGTCGTGATCAGGAATTTCGGCTGTAGTTTCTTCGTTAAATTTCTGTAAGTCGTTGATGAATCTGGCTTGTGATGGAATTTCGGCTTTGGGTAGTACTTTGGAGTTCGTCGGCTTCAACTCACTGCCCTGATCGTCTTCGGTTATTTACAGAATCCACTTTTCATCACATGTGATGATTAGACCCCCAAAAATAGTAGTTTTGGTTCTGGAGAACCAAAGAAGAGCAGATTTCGAATCGCGACAATTTCTGGCGATCACTCAAGTTGAGTGGCACCTGCTTTTCAAGCTTTTTCTCCTTTTCGAGGCGTTGGAAGTCGTCTGTAACAGCAGTAGTACCGACTTCTAGACCTTCAGTTATCTCACGGACTGTTCGCGATAGATCAGCTTCCACGAGGCCTTCAAATCGGTGTCCTGGATGGCAGTAGGTCTGCCGCTTCGGGATACATCTTTAAGGTAGAAGTCTCAAGAATGGAATTTCTAGAACCACCATTGCACGGTCCTTTCTCCAACACTATTCGACCCTTACCCGTGGTTTACCTGCCGGGTTGTTTCGACGGCGGATTGGTCCAGTTTGAAATTGAAATAAGGTGTCGTTCGGAGTATCCCTTTCGACATATTGCTTCAATAAGTCTTCGAAGAGAGCCAATTTATTCCGTCAGATAGAGTGAAGAATTCCGTGTTAGACGTTGTATGAAAACGCGAAGTAAGTTGAATATTGATTTAGGAATAAATGAAAGAATAGCGGCTGTGCAAAACCGGCAGTACCTTCCGAACTGCCGGAAAATTGCCCTTTTGGGGTATGTTGAAATAGACAGTGATTTGTCCCGAAGAATCATCTTTAAATGCGTGCTTTCGCAGACCATTTTGTAGGGGTTTTTCTTCTCTCTCAAATTAGGATAAGGATAAGGATAAAGGACGGCGTTACTCAATCCCTTCTGGGATGCGCCAGCGCATTCTACTTCTACGGGATGTCGTGGAGGCGACATGAATGCGTATTTGGCCATACAATGACTTGCGGTGGCCAGCCGATGAACAAGTCAGCGCTTTATTCTTCTCCAGACAAATCTGGTACCAATTTACCGACCCCGAAGGGATGGAAGGCTTGGTTGGCTTGGACGGGAAATCCGAACCAGGAACCTGGTATCGGGTACACGCGACAGTCGCGCCTCCTCCGACTGCGCTACACGCGCCCTGTCTCTCAAATTATGTTTCACATATTCTATTCTATTCAACGGTCATACATCAGTTCCTACGGAAGAATTATTGAAAGGCGGTCGCCGAATTCTTCGACTCTTGGTGCTTCTAAGAAAAAGACATCGCTGACCTGTCTAGTAGATGGATCACTTTGGTGGCTAACAGTGTTGATGATATTGATGATTGATTTGCATTGATTGCTGAATAAAAAAATAAAAAACAAAAAAATGAAAAATCTCTCAAGGTTTTCCGATGAACCTTATAGTTGCGGATGGTACTACCTATTTATACATTTCTTACGTCAAACTAGCCTTCGAAGACGGACTGAGCGCCCAGAAAAGAAAGCCAAGGTGACGCTTTTGAAATCAGAAAGAACATTTTCCAAATTAGAACGAATTTTTTCCAGTTTAAACTAGGGACTGTATAAATGAACAACTGTACAAAATTTAAGCTGTGTAACGTTTAGCTATCTCTCGAATGGCATGCAATAAAGCTTTACCGAGCGACGATAACTTAAAATATCATTAAAATACTAAGGGTCTATAAAAATAAACCTATCTGGCTCAACTATGAGAAGTCCAAACTCTCTCAAACACTTTCTAATGATGTTATCCTTTCGTTGTTCAGTTGCTCGATCGAAAGCTTAAGGTTCCTATCGGAAAGGAGTACGGCAGGGAGACACGATTTCTCCCAAGCTATTCACAGCGGCACTCCAGAATGCTATGAAGGACTTGAACTGAGACGGCTAAAGGCTACTTTGTCGACGGTAAACGGATCAGCAACCTTCGCTTCGCCGACGATATTGTTCTCATCTCTACCAGCACGGCAGAAGTCGAGGAAATGCTGAACAAGCTCAATGTGGGAGGTACGAAGATTGGATTGGACATGAATATGTCCAAAACACAATTTATGGTCAACCAGTGGTGTGACACGGGACTCGTAAGGTTAAATGGAGTCGCTCTACAACAGGTCGACTCCTACGTCTATCTGGGAAGAGAGCTGAACATGGATAACGAGCTCGCTCCTGAAATCGCCCGCAGGAGACGCGCAGCATGGGTAGCCTTCAGTTCGATTCGCGAAGTCACCGATCAGGTCAAGGATGCCGACCTCAAGGTCTCGATATTCAACGCCTCTGTACTGCCTGCGATGTGTTACGCGACAGAAACCTGGCCCGACAACAAGACAATCGCCAGAGCGATGCAAACTACGCATCGTGCACTGGAGAGTCTTCTGAGGACAAGCCTTCGTCAGCAATGGCAAGAAGGCCTACGAAGCTCGGAGCTACGGGAGAAGTCGCAATTAGCAGACCCGCTGCAGTACGTGAAGAAGTCCAAATATCGCTGGGCCGAACACCTGCTTCGACAGATGGAGCCTCAGTGTCACAGAATGGCTCCGAAGAGACCATAAGAAACCACTGGGACGACCGCTAACGCGATGGGCAGACTCATCCTCAAGATCTTTCATAGAGCAGAGTCTGCCTCACTGGATGCAAGCAGCCAGAGATCGGGCGGTCTGGAAGAGTTGTGGTCCTCGCTGAGAAGATCTCCAGCGGACAAAAGGACCATCAAAGTACAAAAGTAAGTTAATCTTTCGTACTCGTTTAAGGCAGAACATTGTAGTTAAGCACATCTTTATTCTTTAAAGCATGCAATTATACGTTAAAAATTGTTACGTATTTCAAAATTACAGCATCTTGTAAATCTCTCAAAACCGTGCAATACACAAGAGTCTGTCGGCAGAAATCGCTCCGTATGCATGACTAGCGGTTTACAGGCACATGCACCGTCCCGGATTGCATTTGAGGCCGAAGCAATCCTCCTCTGCCGTGTCTGCTGTGCACGTCTTCTGGTTGCAGAATTTCGTCAGTGCCTCGAAGAATAGAGAGAAGCCGGCGTTCTTGAAGCCCTGGAATAAAGTGGTTGACCTTCTATCTTTGAAGGCTTACTCATGGAGGACAAGGTGCTGACTTGCCCATCGGTTTGGGCACCGAAAGTGATTGTATGGGCCAAATACGCGTTCAAACTGCCTTCAAGATTTCCCGTAGAAGTAGAGTGTGCGGCGCATCTCAATCGAGAATTGGTTAACGCCGCACTTTATTCTTTCTCTTGACGTGAAGGATGTAGATAAATCTGCTGATGTGTGTTATATGTGGAGATTGCGCCGTGCATCTGTTATATACACTGTATGTCTATTGGAATGAAAGGTAATTGAAGCTTACATGGGTATGAGTGGTAGCGGAGTCGGGGGAAGCGCCGGCTAAAAGGTGTACCCAATTCCAGGTTCCAAAGTCCTATTCCCTGTCCAGAGAAACCAATCCTTCTATCCCCGGGGTCGGTGAATTGGAACCATAATCGCCTAGGTAGGGTAAAGCACTGGCTTGTTCATCGGCTCGCCACCGCAAGTGTAGAGGCCAAAAACGCATTCGAATTCCCTCCACGTGTCCCCTAGAAGTAGAATTCGTGGCTCACCCCAACAAGAGTGCGCCATGCATTCTAATTCTGCGTTATACCTACGGGGTCGGTGAATTGGCACCATAATCGCCTAGGTAGGGTAAAGCACTGACTTGTTTATCGGCTGGCCACCGCAAGACGTTGAACAGGCAAGAGACGAATTCAAATTTCCTCCACGACATCCCATAGAAGTAGAATGCACAGCGCATTCCAACAGGAATCCGCCACACATTCTATCTCTGCGTCTACTCCACCAAGGTACTCACCGCGTTACAGTCGCACAGCTTGATCTGCTTGTTGCAGGCACCTTTCAGGCCACCACAGTCCGCATCCGACTGGCATCTGTAAAACACCCTATCTCTATTCCTGTTCTGAAGACGTTCCTAACGACGTGAACAGTACATGAAGAAGTTCTTGCATCCGCTGCAGTCGCATTTGCCGACGAACGTGCCGAAACACTTGCCGCCTTTGCAGTCGTCGTCCGCGAAGCAGGTCTGCATCGACTTGCAGGCTTTTTCTGGCTGTAAAAATTGACATTTTAATTTTTAAATTCAAAATAAAATTTTAAACTAAAATTTAAAGTATGTAGCTGTAATAAGAGCATCTCGTCCCTCTGAAAAACATCATGAGGTATTTCAGGATCAACGCTATTTAAAGCAAAGCAATAAAACCCTCTTGTTTTCTACTTTGGTTGTCTCATGATTTATGTTCGTTTTTTGTTTATTTTATTGCGTTTTTGACACAATGATGGTCCTTTCTTTATATATTGTTGACTTTTTCTATTGCGGCGCACATATCAGTGCATGAAATAAATAAAAAATACTATAAAATAATTTTGGGCCCTTAGCGGAGTCCTAACAGGACCCTTTAAGAGTGGTGAATCTTCTTCGTTTCTTTATGTATTTGCTATTCCATTTGTATCTTTTACATAGTTATTTCATATGAGAAAACTATTTCTTCTTTTATACAGTACCTCAGTTATAAAGAAATACCTACTGTACCCATTAGAAGAAACTTGGTCTCATGTCGCGAACATGAGCAGCATTCGGAGACGGGAGCGCGCCAGCCAATCAGATCGCATTTAAATGACTCGCCATTTAGAGAGAATGTATAGGATCAGCATTCTGATTGGCTGGCGCGTCTTCTGTCGGCGCCCTGCTTGGCTGTGATTGGCTGGCGCGCCACCACCACCTTATGCTGCCCATGTTCGCGACACGAACCGAAACTTGCATAGGTCCAAACTCCGCGGATGTAATCCTAATCAGTTCCTCCGATATTTCTCGCTTTATCATCTCGTTATGGAGCTACAAGCCAAGCCATAATGGATCTATCCTACTCGGTGAAGGGCATACGGAGTTTTTACTCAGAATTCTGCTCTATCCTAGTCGGGGGGAGACACATACCTAGAAATTATACAAAAATTGACTTGGCATTCATGGAGCGGGTTCTAGAGGACAAAATAGGGCCTACGTTGCCAAAATTCGCAAAAAAAACACAACAAAAATCAAAAATTTCACCACTTTTTTAAAGCTATGCCCCTCACCATGACGGATCCCGATTATAACATGTCATGCGGAGGCCAGCTGTGTTTGAATACGTCTTGCCCGCCGAGATGTCTTTAGAACCGTGGTTAAATGCTTGTTTGTGTGTTTATTTGTTTGCTTTTTGAGTCCTATTCTGTTCTCTAGAAGCCGCTCTATGAATGCCAAGTTAATTTAATTAATAATTTTCAGTTATGTGCCCCCCCCCCTAATAGGATAAATCTCAGAATTCCCTTCCTTGAAGTTGTCCAAGAGTCTTTCATCTGCTGCCCCATGATATTGACGGCTCTTGAGTAAATTCAAGTGAGGCGGCGGTAAAGCTGTCCCCTTAACGTTGCCCCTCCCGACTAGGATAGATCCGCGGCAATTCATTGATCTATACAACAATACCACCTGTATCGCTATTGATACAGGACACCACGAAACAAAACAAAAATATAAACTCCGCGTTCGCCTAAAAAACGAATGACTGAACCCAAACTACGTCATTATTTCGAGTTTTCAGCTTTTTCGCGACGTCATCATTTTGTGTGCTCCCAAAGCCCTACCTTCGTAGTGGTGCTGACTAGTTCCGTGCCACCGGCCGAGTTGTCGTCAGCTCGAAGTTTCTCCAAGGCTTCATCGATACTAGCGGCGACAGCAGAAGTCTCTTCGGTGCCTTAAAGACCATGTATAAAGACAGGAGTAAAGGACAGAATCATTCAGTCCCTGCTGTAGATGCGCCACGCATTCTATTTCTGCTCTGTAGACGTGAAAGGCTTGGTCGGGGCACTGCACGATTCGAACCAAGAACACGACTTCGACCTGCATGCGAGAGCAGCGCCGCCTCCGACAACGCTACAATGTAGCCGAAGACCGTCTCTCCCAACAAAATGACTTCAGGAGAAAACAATTGCTACTCAATTCTTCATTTCCGAATTATAGGAAGAATATGAACCAACCTGAGCCCTCAATATCTCGCTTCCAGCGGTTCGGAATCCAGTCATTGGGTGGGTAGCAGAGCGCTGAAATGTTGGAGAAACACCGTCAGATCTTCAAATTCGTCGCCGGACGACCTACTGGAAGGAGCAAGAACTCACCCTGAGTGACGATCAGTGCAAGAATAAGGAGCTCCATGGTTAGTATAGATGTGAGCGGAGTGATTTCCGAAGACCACCGGTTAGACAATGGTCGGCCCCAGCCTACGGCGCCTTCTTCCCGCCTTTGTAGATCCACGATTCATTGACATGACCGTGGTGATCTTGTTATGTCCACTGGAATAAGCGGATGTTCTTCGTCTTTAAAAAATAATTTTGACTGTTTTGGAAGGCTTTTAGCAGCCTACATAGCTCACGATTCCTAGTGTTTGTAAACCTAAATAGCTCATCATTTCGAGCATCAATCTGAATTTTATGTCATTCTAGTTTCTCTGTTTGTAAGCTAACGGAGAAATGACTTAATTCAGCGTTAACCAATCCTTTTGCGGAATGCGCCAAGCACTCAACTTCTACGGGTATAGTGGAAATCATTCGAATAAATGCCTTATATTTGGCCTATTCAATAACCTTCAGTAGCCAACCGATTGTCATGTCATAGTTTTATCCTTCTCCGATAAATTGCTACCGATTAGCCAACTCCAAAAAGGTGAAAAAGGCCTGGTTGGATTAGCCGGGTGATCCGAACCAAGAATCCTGATTTGGGGTGCATATAATACGACAACCGGCGTCTTCCCCGACTGCGTTATGACAGCCCGTTCGCATGTGTCCATCATTTTGCGCTCTTCGTGTTATTATAGCGGTGCCTTACTATATTGCTTTAAGATATAACGTTACTGAACTTATTTAGTACTCATCTTCAGAATAATAGCATAGGTATAAAGATCACGAGAGCTCGACGCTTCGACAAACTCTTCATTGTATCAGTTTTAAACATTTTTTGTGGCGAGTTCAGATGCTAAACAGTTCAGATTTCCAGAAAGCTTCGCTTTTATTTTTCAACGTTCAGTAACCTACTGAATGAGACTCAAGGAAGGATCCATGTGAAGTTTATTTGAAAAAAAAGAATTTTTGACATTTTTTCTGTCTGCATGTCGACGACTTGGTACTCTTGCTTCTACACGACTACTGTGACTTCACAGCGACGGTGCAGTGTTGCTAAGTTGATTCTTTCCTTTTTATCAACCTAGCGGGTTCGTGAAGAGTTCCTAGAAGGTCCTTATTCCTTTATATCATCCTTTTTTGCTTGCAATCGTCTTAGGGCAGGAACATAACGGTCGCAAGCTCCTTCGTTTTTCTTTCTTTTTATTAATACTTTCTGTTCTTTATCCTTTTACATTTAGTTGCTTTTCTTATTATTCCACTCATGTCTACCAGCACCTATAGCTGTCGAGCCGGATCCAACACAAACTACACGTGAGCTCAC
The DNA here is from genome assembly GCA_947396885.1 of Heligmosomoides polygyrus polygyrus. Classification (NCBI taxonomy): domain Eukaryota; kingdom Metazoa; phylum Nematoda; class Chromadorea; order Rhabditida; family Heligmosomidae; genus Heligmosomoides; species Heligmosomoides polygyrus. Next base: position 92,435,806 of record OX377204.1, on the reverse strand, counting down.
ACAGGTCGTCACCACTCTTCCATTGTCGATCGTTTGCAATCGGAAAGTCAAATCGTCGTCGAAAATGGTTACGCAGCGACCCCAACAAGGCAGCACGAGTCGCCATGCCTGGAATTCGCATCCGCAGAACCAAGAACAGCGGTTTCTATAACTCCATCGCGATGTCGGATGAGAAGTACCACTAGGACGCACGAAAGCGGCAATGGTTGAGCCACAGTGAGGTTCCGAAGGCAACGACGAAGCCTGACATTCACGAAAAGAAGTCATGCTTTGTGCTCGGTGGAACAGGTCTGGTGCATTTTGAGGTGCTGTATCTCGGCCAAACAGTTACGGCAGACCTTTACAAGGAGCAACCGGGTGGAGCAAGCACTGCGTCGACAAGGAGAGAATACAGCAACTGTAAAATCCATGACGACGCTCGACCGCACGCTGGCAAAAAAAATGAAGAGTTGTGCTGGTAACTTCTGCCTCACCCACCTTACTGCCCAGACCTTGCCCCACCAGACTGGCATCTTTCCCGGTCGATGCTGAACGCCTTGGCGGAGAAAAAATTGAAGAACCGTGACGAAGTCGAAATTTGGGTGTCCACCTTCATCGAGTCGCAGCCACCGGAGTTCTTCAAGAAAGGCATCCATTTTTTGCGAGAACGTTGATAACATTTCGCTGATTATAACGGAGATTACCTCTTGTGTTAAGGTGTGGCCGTTCTTTTCTTGTAGCGAAATTCCCTTTTGAGCAAAAACGACATTTACAATACGACCACCTACTAGACATTGAATCCGACGCCGATTCGGATAATTCGGAATCGTCATTTTTTCCAAACCCTTGTTAAAAGGATTTGGGAATAATGGCATCTTTGAAAAGCTTGGGTCCTGGGCGATTCGGGTGGGAGCCATTTTCAGCAGACGAACTTTCAGAAAATTCGGAAAGCTGATTTTTGATGGGAAAACTGATATCGTCTCCGATTCGGATATCCGATGTGACATCCGAAGATAAAACAGTTATTTGGATCATCTGAAAATCTTTCTTGTTAAGGCTACTCTCATCCCAATCATTCTAAGATGCGAAGCTTCTCAAAATATTATTATTCGCATACTCTTTTTAACTGGATTTGAAAAAATGACAAATTTCGAATTTTTCGAATCAGTGTCGGATCCAATGTCTACAACCTACATAATAGCAGGGTAACGCACCAAGCGGCTTTAGGTCAGATTTCCTAGGTAACGTAAACTTCTATAACATGTTGGTCTGTGACCAATAATAAACGTTATAAATGTTCAGCTTGTAAGGAAAGTATCCCGCCACTTGTGCAATTTTTTTCAAATTTATTTCTCTCGTTCCATACATGCAACAACTAAAGAGCACATGCACCATTATTTTCTACAACATAGTGTCATTTGTCAGATAATTTGTAGATACCGCTTCTACAGAATTCCTGGGGTTTTGACGAAAAAAACTCAGCGAGGCACTTTTCAAGTTGCTCCCTGACGTCAAATTGTTTCTCCTGCAAATGGTTCGACAACGAAGGAAACGGATGGTTGCGTGCGTTGGAGCAAGGTCCGATGAATACGGTGAGTGGGCCAGATCGTGCCATCCGAAACACCCATTGTTGCAAAGGAAGATCTTGTTGTCTGGTTTCCCACGAAGAGCTGCTTCTTGGGAGAATGCTTTAGAATGCCTTTCAAAAATTTTGCGGAACGCCAAAGTGAATGGCGAGATTACAATCTAATATGTACCTAGCATCCGAAAATTCAGCTTCTAGGCTACCTGTGCATGCTGTAGTTCTTCACATGTAGTGACATTTTAGGTAGTGTCATCCGCCTACGCTTTATTTCCCTCATCAGCATTTCCTCCATTTTCGACCTAAATTGTTCTCCTAGATTTTTCTTACGCTCAATTTTTTTCTGAAACAGGCTCTGTAAATTCGACTCTTCGCATGAACTTTATGAGTAGCTGCTCTCTTTTTTTTTTTTGCACGTTTGTTAAATCACCGACTTATTAAGTTCTGTTGATGTGTTAGATTTTATTCTTATGTTCACGTTTTTCATGGCGCACTGTTGCGCATGGATAAAGAAATGAGTACAAAAGACCTTATCTTCAGGGGTGTCCTAAGGCCTCCGCAGATTTCTGCGGCACGCGGCGGCGACAAGCGGCAGAAGCACTGTACTCTTTCTAGTCGGGACCCACTTCTGCTATTTGTTTTCCCGCCTTCTGTCTGCCCTCCGACCGATCCGTGCCACGGTCGGCTAGGGCGCAAACGGAACGCTGCGGAAGTAAATCAGCGACGCCGTCGCACAACATTTTGACGCAAAAGTGTGTGACTGAGGCACCGCACTGCTCACTGCCCCGTTCGCCGCCGGTGGCAAGCTCTGCGAGCCTGCCAATATGAGCCACCGGTGGCTCATAACCTTTCGCGCTATTTTTTGCACTGCTGCCGTCCATTTTTTATAGATGTTTTTCCTACTCCCTAATTACCTGTGATAGGAGAATGTCCAACAGGAATAAGCAAGAAAATTGTCCTGGCTTTCATTTTTAGATGTATCAACAACCCGAATCGGACGTCTGCGACTGAAGCGATGTGGCTCCGTGCCAGCTTTGACTGTATTCGTCGCATATGCCCCAACATCCGACTACGACGACGAAGAGGTCGAAGCCTTCTACGTGGAGCTGGAGAAGTTCTATAAGGAAGATCACACCTTCTACAAGGTGATCGTCGACGACTTCAACGCCAAGATCGGACCGCGAAGGTCGCCGGAAGAACTTCACATCGGAACCCACGGTTTGGAGTGGAACGAGCAAGGTGAAAGGCTGTCTGAGTTTATCATGTCGACCAAGACCATCCATGGAAACTCACAGTTCCAGAAGCCTCCCTCCCTACGATGGACCTGGAAATCCCCCGGTGGCCAGTTCCACAACGAGATCGACCACATCACCTTCAACCGCAAGTATTGCCTGACCGACGTCTCCGTTGTCCCCAAGTTCTACACGGGATCGGACCACCGCCTCCTTCGCGCGAGGTTTCGCTTTTCGCGTCAAGGAGAGAAGGCCGCGAAGTTCAAGAAGAGAAATCCCAGAACGACCAACAACTGGGACCTCTACACCTCTCTTGTCGGCCTTTGGGAAGATGCCGTCATGGACAACGTCGATGAGGAATACGACCGCTTCGTACACCATCTCCACGATAGGGCTAAGGGAGCCGAGAGCTTGAAAGCCACTAAGAGACGCCTGTCTCCGGAAACTCTCGAGCTTATACGCCAGTGTGGAGCAGCACGAGAGTCAGGCAACTACCATCTGACGTCCGAGCTTGCGAAGCTATGCAGAGCGGCGATAAAGGAAGATCTCAAGGAGGAAAGGGCGGAAGTGTTGGCTGAAGCAGCAGAGGCAGGGCTGAGCATTCGCAATGCCCGCCGGAACTTCGCCAACTTCAAGACCAAGATGACCGCTCTCCGACGTCCTGACGGAACCGCCACCTCTTCCAGAAGGACCATGGAGAAGGTCATCCACGACTTCTACTCCGATCTCATCGATAGCCACGTCCACCTGCCCCCATGCCATCTTCCGCAGGATGGATACGTCGTTCCCTCTGTTCTCCCTTCCGAGATCCGACACGCCATCTCGTCGGTGAAGAAACGTACAGCACCCGGTCCCGACAGGATCAGACCCGAACACCTGAAGAACCTCTCGCCAGCGCTCATCAACACTCTGGCGCGGCTCTTCTCGCGCTACCTGTCGGAGTGCAAGGTTCCATCTCAGTGGAAGACCGGCAGAACCGTCTTGCTGTACAAGAAGGAAGACGTGCACGACATTGGCAACTATCGCCCGATCTGCCTGCTGTCCGTAGTCTACAAGCTGTTCACTCGAGTTATCCTGAATAGGATTAGCAGAACGCTAGACGAAGGACAGCCATGCGAGCAAGCAGGATTTCGGAGAGGATTCAGCACGATCGACCACATACACACCATTACGAAGCTCACCGAAGTGTCGCGAGAGTACAAGCTGCCGCTGTGCCTTACGTTCATCGACCTGAAGAAGGCATTCGACTCCGTCGAGACTGAAGCGGTCATGGAAGCCCTGCTCACCCAGGGCGTTCCTACTCAGTACATCAGAGTCCTTCGAGAGCTGTACAGTGGATTCACGACCAAGATCTCTCCATTCTACAACGACGTCGTCATCGACGTAAGGAGAGGGGTTCGGCAAGGGGATACCATATCCCCGAAGCTCTTCAGCGCCACCCTCGAAAACGTCATGCGCGAACTAGAATGGGAAGACATGGGAGTGAGGGTCGACGGCCAGCAGCTGCACCATCTTCGTTTCGCTGACGACATCGTGCTCATAACACCGAGCATCAGCCAGGCGGAGCGAATGCTCGCCGACTTGGATCGTGTATGTGGGAACGTTGGACTGCAGCTGAATCTTACGAAGATATGTTCATGAGGAACGGACAAGTTTCTGATGCCTCATTCTCGCTCAACGGAACGAACATCTCCGAATGCTCCAGCTACGTGTATCTGGGTCGCGAAGCCAACATGGCCAACGACCTAGCACCAGAGCTGGGAGGGGAGACGAGCGGCTTGGGAAGCTTTTCAGGGCGTCGAAGAAGTCGTTAAGAAGACGAAGAACGTCCGAGTCCGTGCCCACCTATTCGACTCTACCGTTCTTCCTGCTCTAACATACGCCTCAGAGATCTGGGCTATACGAAAGCAGGATGAACACGCGATCAGCGTCGCGCAGCGTGGAATCGAGAGGACGACGCTCGGAGTGACACGACTCACGCAAGTGAGAGAAGGCCTCCGGAGTTCCGAGCTTCGCCGACGTTCGAAGATCAGAGACGCTGTCGCGTGGGCCAAGTTGTCGAAAATTAGGTGGGCCGGCCAAGTAATGCGCTTCGCAGACACACGCTGGACGAGAGCCGTTACCGACTGGATTCCGCGGGATGTCAAGAGAACACCGGGACGCCCACCAACGCGTTGGTCGTACTTCTTCGTGAAAGCCCTGAACGACCGATATGACGCACTTCGTGTCCCTCGAGCGAGGAGGATCCATTGGACCACTCTGGCACGCGACAGGGACGAATGGAGACGCTGCTGGCGCCCGCTCGAGCAAGTCGATGATCAACGGGACGGCAGGTGATACAGGTGATACAGGTGATCGAATTAAAAAATTTTACTAGGAAGGAGACCAACTCTACGATCAAATCAAGTTAATTCAGTATTTTTCACCAAAACTTTGCCCAAGAAGGTTATTTGGGGTGCTGATCAGGAATCTGACATCCTTTTTCAAAATTTGGGCCGATTACGGTAGGTACGGGTGACTAAGACTTCGGAGTCATAGTAACCGATTTCGCCCAAACTTCGCCTATGGGGATTATTTGGGGTGGAGATCACGAATCCAATATCCGTTTTTGGTATTACGGTGAACTAGGGTAGGTTACGGTAGGTGCGGGTGACTAAGGCTGTCGGTGATCACTCATAGCTACCGTAACCTACCGTACTCCACCGTGATCCACCAAAAACGGATGTCAGATTCGTGATCAGCACCCCAAATAACCTACCTGGGCGACGTTTGGAGGAAAACGGTGATCAAGACCTCGGCAGCCTTAGTCACCCGTACCTACCGTAACCTATCGTAATCGGCCGAAATTTCATAAACAGATATCAGATTCGTGATCAGCACCTTCAAATAACCCTTCTGCTCGAAGTTTGATTTTTAAAAAAGCGTGCAAAACAAAAAAGTGGTGCGCGAGGGACATTATGAGCCACCGGTGGCTCATAGCCTGCGCGCGTGTCCCACGCGGCTTTCTGCCGCAAAACGCGATTGTCGTCAATGTGTTAAGGATAGGGCCGCCGCTCTGCCGGAAAAGTGAGCGAAGTCCTCAAGGAGTCTGTCGTTTTCTATTCTTTGTTTATTTTCAAAATTATTCTTGCCTTTGCTGCGCTCTCTTATTAGCTTATTTTTGTTACACGGACTTCCATGTATAAAAAAATGAATGGTGACGCTAGTTCATATCCCAGAAGTGGAGTAGTTCGGTACGCATGAAACCAGATTGAAGCTGGCAGCATTCACTTCCACTCTGACGCACACTCCTTAGATGAAGCAATCGTCAGAAGTAGATCCGATGAAGTGAGGCAAGTTTATCAACCAAAATGACCAGAATAAATGTACAATGTACAATAAATTAGACCCGTACCGAACACATTATACGTGAAATGAGATCATATGCATGGTTAACACAATAACATCAGAACCGTGGCGATGAAATACAGTTGAAAAGGACATCCGACCGTGTACTTGGAGAGTTTTGGTATGTAAAGTGAAGACGGAACTTGTACACAACAGTGAAATGCACTTCAAATCGCAGCAGAAACGGAGCAGCACAGTAGATCTATCTATGTAGAAGTGGATGTAACAGAACAAGAAGGCCTAGATCTATAGACTTGAGTGAGGCTAACAACGAACAGGAATAATAACAGGTCCCTAGAAGGTGCTGATGTTCCGGCAGATGCCGCAGCCGAGCGCGAACTCTTCGCCGGCCGGCGGATGCGGTCGGCGAAGCGGACATGGTCCTTCGCCGGGAGTGGCTCGAGGGCCGGTCGGACATGGTGGGAACTGATTGCGCGGTAGGCAGACGAGTCGCTGGAAGTCGTCGTGGCAGGCCGCGCAGAAGTGCGTCGTGCCGAAACTGAAAGGCGGAAGCATTAGACATCTGAGCCTGAAGCATCCGCCCTGATGTAGCGTCTGACTTGAGAAAAGACTAACCAGAAGTAGACGGCGATAGAGCAACAGTAGCGGCACTTGTACTCGAGATACTCGGCACCGTGACGGCCACACACTTCGGTACCGGCCGGCGCCGAACAGCCACCACAGACCAGCTCGGCCGCGTTGTATTCGACCGATTGCAGCGCCTGAAGAGCTGGTTTGAGAGGCGGAATTGCAAGGTCTATTACACGAATTTTCAAAATTTCATATGGATTTCATAATTCCAAATCTCGAAGGAGTGGAGTCAGCTGTGGTTCATTCTATGCTTACTGGTTTCTCTTATCTTTGTTATACTAGATGAGGGCGCATGTAGAGCAATCGTAGGAGGTGCCGGCTGTCGTGTATACCCGATACCAAGTTCCTGGTGCGGATTTCCCGCCCAGGCCAATCAAACCTTCCATCTCCCAGGGTCGCTGAATTGGTACCAGACATGTCTTGGGAGGATAACGTGCTGACTGGTCCATCGGCTGGCCACGTCTTTCTGAAGGCCAAATATTAGGGGGGGGGGGGCAAAAGGAATGAGACACCCCATGCCGTGTCCATATATGTATCTCGTGGCTGGAGTCTGGTTTCGTGCTTATCGTATTTGTATGTTTGTATGCTACCTACTGAAGGCCACCTGAGAAGTTACCACCTCCGCCCTTTTCAGAAGCATGCCAAAACTCCAGTCTGTCTCATGCCGAAACCCCGGTCTGACGAGTCGACCTGTGTCGCGCCAATCTCGCCCAATTCCCAACACCGAGCAGCCTGGGCTCAATATTCACGCAAGATGAGAAGTACGTCTTCTACCTTAACCCTGCCAAGCAGTGAGTCTGGGTGAGGCCTGATGACCTGTTACCGACCTTCGTTCGGCGAGATGCTCACGGCGAGAAGCACCTTTGGAGCTTTTGGATCTGCGCCCATGGAACGGTTTTTCGGAAGCTGTTTCCCAAGAGCACTACCATGAACTCCAAGGCCATGGTGAACGAAATAGAAGAGATGGGCCGGCGACTCGCTCTTATTCAATCGCAGCGCTTCAAGAAGGTTCTCCTCTTCGACAACGTCGCACCCCATCGGGAACAAGTAACCACGGATAAGCTTGGCCAGCTGGGCTACGTTCACATGCCTCATCCACCGTATTCGCCGGACACCTCTCCATGCAACTACCACTACTTCTTGAGCCTACAGGACTTCCTGGTTGGAAGGGACACAAGAATCCAAGCAGTACTTGACAATCATATCAAGCTGTTGATCAACACCAAGTCCAAGCAGTTCTGGAAGGATGGGATCAGGAAGTTGGCTGAGCGATGGCAGCAAGGTCACTGCCCTTAATGGCAAATACATTCCTCAGCATCGTTGAGTTGTAAATGAGTTATGGAGAGAAGATTTTTTTCAAATTGTCTCATTACTTTTGCCCCCCCCCTAATAAGCATTCATCTCTCCTCCACGACATCCCATAGAAGTAGAATGCGTGGCGCATCCCAAAAAGGGTTGAGTAATACTACCGTACTTTATGCTTTATCGTAGATGAGGCCTCTTGGAAAATCTTCAGTTTTATTACAAAAGCGTCAGCTTTGCTTATAAGAGTGTCCAAATCGAAGAACACTGGAAATAATCTGCTCATTTTTTTTCAAAAGAGATAGGACACTTTTCACATCGAAATGGACACTTCTCAAACGAAAGCGGACACGTTCGAAAACAGATTGGACGACTTTCAACAAAGCAGGGACTTTGCAAATCAGACTGCACACTGTTCCAACATGGAAAGGTTCCCAACTCAAGGTAAGCTTTTGTGACGCTATTTTGACAGGACATAGGGCCGTGTGATCGGAGTCCAGAATTACTTTGTTTTTGTTGAACGCCTTCTGTTAAGACCTGAAAAAGAAGTGTGAAAACGTGTGCGGAACACTCATCAATCCCTATGACACCGCACGAGATTTGCATCGGTGGCGCAGTCGGTAGGAGTGCCGCCTCGTAGGAGGGCTTTTGTGTTCGAATCCGCGTTTTGCCAACATTTTTGCACTTATTACTTTTTTGCTGTTACGCTTTCTCATGATCACAGAAGTCAATCTTAGAGCCTTGCTTTGTTATAAGCATTGATGGTCTAAAATTGACTCCTGTGATCATGAGAAAGTGTAACAAGAACAAACCAATGTGTGCGAAAATAATGGCAGTACGCGGACTCAAACTCCTACCAACTGTGCTAACGACGCACATCTCTTCGGGGTTGATGAGTGTTGTGCACACGTTTTTCACCTCTTTTTCAGGTCTTTAGAAAAGCGTTCAGCAAAAGCCAACTGTAATTCTGGACTCTGCTTACATGCCTACACGGCCCTACCTTCTGTCAAAATAGCATCGCAAGAGCTCACCTTGAGTTGAGAACCTTTCCTTGTTGGAAAAGTGTGCAGTCTGGTTTGAAAAGTGACCATTTTGACGTGAAAATGGTACGTATGCGATAAGTCGCCTTTCCAACAAATGCTCTGAATTTTTGCTGTTGTTGCCAGTCGCTTTTGTCACCAAAATCTATTCTATTTCTTCTATTCTTTGAGGTACTTTGCTCTGTTCGTTCTTTGAATTTTTCGCATGAATTATTCCGCATATCAAGCTTTTATTCTCATCCTACCAATGTTCTAGTTTAATTCTAATGTTATGTTAAAGGTTGTTGCTATTTAGATCCCTCTCATGGTTCTGTGTCACACTATCTTTCTGGTATTTATTCGCACTTGAGAATGTATCATGTAATAAATATCGCTATTAATATATCTCAGTGTATAAATAAATAAATAAACAAATAAATAGTAGGAAGAGAGAGTTCTACCTACCATTTGACAACGACTCTCACCACCGAAGTATGCCTTCTGGCAGACGTTGCACAGCACGTACATGTATCTGTCCATTGCGTAATCTTCTGGACGACCGAAATACTCGCTAAAATTCACTTTTCCTGAACTGAACATCCTACGCTCCATAACCCTTCACTTGATAACCGAAGACCATTCAGGAGTGCCTACCTCTGCGGATCGGTGAGAGCAGGACATCCAAGGAGTCCGTCGAATTCAAGGCGCATATTGGCCTTCTGCGCGACCTCGTTCTTCAAAGCCAACAGTGGATCCAACAGGTCCAGGAGACCAGGATGAGCCATCTTAATGTCAGCTATGAAGTGAAGAAAATACTTGTTACCCACCCAAAATTCGAGTGAAGAAGAGGAAAACTGCAGTTTCACAGATGACTACAGCCACCAAAGGGAAGTGATATACAGGGTGCGTAAAAAGTATTGACGCAGTAAATGGCGGTTGTGGAAATAGTAATGCGCAGTAAGTTTTAAAATATTCACTTGAAAAATATGGAAAATGATCTTGCAAACACGATAGAATAACTCGTAATTGACATCGGCTCCTTTACTGAGAATACAGGAGCGAAAACGACGGAAAAATTCATGAGCACGCGCCGCAAATACTCGCTTGGATTTCTTTCCGTGCTTTGAACAGGGTAGCCTTCTGCGACTGGCCACTTCTGTTGAAAGTAGCCCAGACCTCATTCTCCAAAATCGCCTCAAAAGAGTAATCCAGCGGATTCATGTTTAAGCTGTGCTCGTCTGAGAAACTGTCCGCACCTGCGCGCGTTATCTATTTGCCGTTATCGGGCAGAGATTGATAATTTTGGATTCGAACGTTGGATTTTGGATTCGTGCTTGGACATCTTGTAATCATCATCTGTTATGACGTTGGCTGACGTCTGGGTTGCTGACCCTTTCCTCACCAACCGTTTCGAACAGCGCCTAATTCTCTTGTTAAGGAAGTGATCAGCTGTCTGGGTAACAGACAAAAAAAAGGCCACCATGACGGTGACGACCATGTTTCTTCAGTTTTTTCGTGAATGTTTTTTGAGCACAATACAGACAACAAAAATAACACACAAAAACCTAGAGGGGTGGAAAGAGAAAGCTGGAACTGAAACAAAAAGGAGGTGCGTCAATACTCTTTACGCACCCTGTAAGTTCCTTCCGCCACTACCGTTCAGATGAACCTTTGTGTTATGCTCCTCCGTGGCACTTCAGCGAAACTATTGTATTGTGCTATATATTGTGCTATCTTTAGTTTCTGTATATATAAAAATAGATAGGAATAAGTAATAGGAAATGGAAAAGAATATGAAATAAGCTGAATGAAAGAGTGGGAAAATATAGAAACTATGGTGAAAGATAATATAATAAGTCAATCTGGATCGGGGCAGTTGGCTAGTCGGGGGAGGGCACATAACTAATTTTTATGTAACAAAATGACTTGGAATTCAGGCTGGTAGTAGGCGCATACAAGTTTTCGCCGCGCGCGCGGCGGCCTCTGCCGCACGCGCGACGAACCGCCACTAACTCATCTCCCAGAGTGATTGGGGTGATGGAGCTATAACAAACTCCCGAGTTATGCTGTATTGTGTATGGATAATTGGCTTATAGAAATGAAGCTTCTTGTAATAAAGGGAGACTGAACCTTTCCCAATGGAAGCATTTGTTTATTTCTTCGATTAGGTCATCCAACCCCTATCGAAATATCCATTTTGTCTGATTAACTGTGCCGGAGGAACCTCAAATAGCTGAGCAGAGGTAGCAAAAGAAGTTTATGCAGTTACGAGAGCGTCAGACTTCGTGATTGTTGCAGCACACACTACGCAGATGTCCGCGCTTGCCGCAGCAGTCGCCGCAGCTGCCGCCCAGCTTGCTCCCCGGAATTCACGAAGCGCCTTCTAGAAAACAAAATAGGGCCTAAGCTAAAAAAAATTCAGAAAGAAATACAATCGGTTTCGTCACGTGTCCCCTTACTATGATGGATCCTAGTTATAACATATCATGCGACGTTCAGCTGTGTTTCAATGCGCTTTGACCGCCGAACAGTCTTTACAACCGTGGCTATTTTTTGTCTTCCTGTTTGTTTGTTTGATTGATTTTTAGGTCCTATTTTATCATCTTCTTCGTGAGTCTAATGCCAATTCGATGCACAATGCTTAGTTATGTGCTCCCCCCCCCCCCCCCCCTCCACTACGATAGATCCGTCAAACTTTATTCTACGCGAATTCCAAACACGCTCCATGTCCACACTTTCAGCTTTTTACTATGTACGTAAGGCAACTGCTTGAGTACGGTTCACCAGTTTGATCACCATCTAAGGAGAAATACATTGGAGTAATTGAAAAGTGCAGAAAGCGCCCACAAAGGTGGTATTTTTCAGAAATGGTTGGTTCAATGTGGAGAACCGTGAACGGCTATTTGTCCTGGGTTGCACATCGTTACAGCTAAGAAGAGTCACTCACGACCAAAATTTATTCATTTATTTAATGAAATACTATGTATAAGACAGGAGTGAGATAGAACTGCAACACAACAAACACCAAAACTAACAAACAAAGGTAGCTCCCAAATACCTACGGATAGAGAATTTGTTTTGCTGCGATGCATTTAAAAAAGTATTTGGACTCTGGGATGGAGGCAGTCTTACTAAGTCCTAGATAGGCTAAACCTGCTCTAACTGTGAAAAATTTGGCTCTTACTGTGGTCTTAGGCTTAGAGAAGTACAATTTATATTGACCCCTCTGGTTACTGAGGGACGCAGAGTATAAAACTGCGAAAAGTTGACTGCGGAGTGCTCCCTAAAAAGTTTACGAACCATGCACAGATCAAATAATTTTCTTCTATATAGTAGACTCGACAGTCCAAAATACCTGTTTCTGATAACCGTACTTGGAATCTTGCCGTAAAGAAAGCCACCACGCCTTAATAGAGTTTTCCTACTAAAGATATTCTGGATTTTTTCAAGTAATGCAATATCCTTTTTTTGTGAGGAAAAAAAATAACAGTTCCGCACTCCAAAATAAGGCGAATATAAGTTTTGTAAGCCGTAATAAGAACCTTGCTATCCTTCGTTGTAAGGGCTTCGAATATGTGATACGTTCGAGTAAAAGCAGACCTGAACAACTCATTGCAGTGTGAGCGGAAGTTTAAAGTATCAGTGTATCGGAATCCCAGGTCCTTAATTTTATCGACTGTTGTTGTTGATGAACCGCTGATATGATGGTCTATGGGTGTAAGAGACTGTCCTATTCTCATATAAAAGGTTTTACTCTCACACAGGGGATAGTTGCCAATCCTCGGACCACTTAACCAGCTCGTCAATTACTTCTTGCAGTTTTACTGCATCCTGAGACCCCTCAATTTCCATATAAATTTTGAGATCGTCCGCGAACCGCTTGGATTTAGCTTTGGAATTGACGAGCAGTTCACTTATGTCAGCTGCATAAATGTTAAAAAGTATAGGTGATAGAAGTCCACCCTGTGGGATTCCGCTAGATATTTCATACAACAAAAAAATCTCTTGCAGTCGCTTTGGTTTCGAGAGATATGAGCTGTTTCATATTTTTGAATTTAGCCAACGAACAAGTGGACAATCCTTGCGGTTGTGCACAGGAGGGTTTTGTTCTCAGCAGTTTCTAGATTGTCCGAGTTCCATTTTCAATAAATCTTGGCATAACGTAGTAAATCAATCCCCCCCATATATAAAAGAGGAAGGGTTTTTTGTCCGATGTTAGCCACCCGCAATTCGTACACTGGCTAGCTAGCCGTTTTAATCGCCCAAGTTTGCGGTGCGGTTGCCAGTTGTCCAAACGAAGACGCTCGACAGTTGCCCACCAATGTTGTTTACCATTGACTGCCATCGACTGGCTGACGTAGGGTGATTTCGAAAGAGGTCTCTTCACAACCCCACTGTTGTTTACCATCGACCTTCCCAGCTCTCCTGTGTGGTGCAACCTTCCACTATTTTTACCGCCATACTTTTACCACTACCCCACTACCAGGGTTGCTGCTACTACAGAAATTGAATCCTCTTCCACTGTTCAGTATGGCAACGGGTTGCTCCGTTCCGCATCTTTTTTGCTATTTTGCCTCACATAAACCGCTTTTTGTTTCAATTTACCTCTATGTTTGCCGCCATACTTTTACCACTACCCACTACCAGGGAAGGTACGACTCCATAATAAATTGAATCCTTTTCCACTGTGCAGTATGACAACAGGCTGCTCTTTTTTGCACATTTTTACTATTATTTTGCATCGCAGATGGCATTTCTTCCGTTCAGTTTTCCTCTATGTCTACAGCCCTACCTTGACCATTACCCCACTCTGTTGACGAATCTGTCCTCAAATACCGAATCTCTCTCCAATGTGCACAATGACGGCCGGTTACTCTATTCTGCACTTCCCTAGCGGGCTCGAGGTTGGGTTGGATTTCTGACCCCACATGGCTCACCACACACGACGCCGGCGAAGCCGGCTAGCCTAGCGTAGCCCGCCCGGCTAGAGTCGGGTGCGGGCGAAGCCCGCAACCGACGCTGGTATATAAGATCGTTCAGCTGTTGACCATGATTGTCATCAACTCTATTAAGGATCGAGCACACTCCTCTGCCTCTGCTGCAGCAACAAAGGCAGCGCCGCTCCCGTGAGCACGATTCACTGCGGCAGCGGGGGGCTTTTGCCGCTGCAGCAAGAACTACATTTCTTGCTACGGCTGCAGGCAAGAGCACGTGCAGTGAAATGCAACGTCCGCACTAATCTGCGTATGCTGCACTTCATTAGTCGACGTTATTTAGCTCTTCTCACGTTATCCTCACTAAAAGTGGTCCTTAATCACATTTTCTACTTACGTCGACGCTACACTTCCGTTAGGTGCTCCGTATTCTACAACCTCTCGAATTTTTAATTTCCCTTCTCGCTTCCATTCAATATATGTCCATCTACGCATTTGTTAAGGTACTTTCACAGCTTGATAGGGTTCGCTGGCGCACGGTGCCCTTGTCACAGCAGCTTGTTACAACAGCTTGTCACAGTAGCCACGATCAGTGTTATTTTGAGAGTGGTACTAATGCATACCGAAACATCAACGAAGTTGTTATGAAGTTGCGTCAATTCGAGCCAATTGAACAAGAAAATTAGACTGTCGCTGGTGATTGCTGCGAGTATCCTTTGCTAAAGCAGCGTGCACCCCCTTTTGCTGCTCAACCAAGGTTTATTGTCACAGCAAACTGTGCTCGAGCCCTTACCGCTTACGCTTCGATGTCGCCGCTTTCCTCAGAGCCTGGAAAAGTCGAAGATACTTGTGGAACTGCCCCGCCCAAACACCATTTCTTCTCACAGAATACTCTTCCTAAGGAAAATAGAGGCAAGATCCAATGCCTGAGATACGAGTAATTTTCCCTCTATTTTCTTTGGAAGAGTATTCTTTAGGAAGAAATGGCATTTGGGGGAGAGGTGGAGTTCCATAGCGTCTTCGACTTTTCCAGGCTCTGAAGAAGGTGACGACGCCGAAAAGTCGTTCGTAATAAAGTTGATGACAATCTTGGTCAACAGCTGAACGACCACATCGTTCCTTCCAACTTCAAACCTGCCTTCTCACAGATATTATCTGCTACGAATCAGTTTTTCTCCTATTTTTGCTGGTATTCTTTTTTTTTGCTCCACGAAAGAACTTCACTGTGTCATTGTACCATTCTTTGTTTTAAATTCTTACGTTTCTCTTTTTTGCTAAGGTTTTGGCATACGCACAGCTTTCGAGAATTCAGACCATGCACACCATTCTGAGATATCTCACGGTGTTTTTAGTTTTATTCAGAGCACACTTCGCGCTTCCTTTCTAAGCAATCGCCTTGGGTGCGTGTCAGTATAAAGACGCCTTTGAAAGACAGAGTCCGCCCGGAATGACATGTCGGCTGCGTTCTTTGTTTGTGGTAGAGCGCATCCTCAAAATCTGAAGCTTGTGACTTGCATTTTATCGTTCAAAACCTCTATATTTAAAATCTTTGGCTGCTCTCCAGCTGCGCTAACACCTGTTCCAGCAAGCTCCGCTTTAGTAGAGCTATAGCATGATCAATTTCAAACCAACATTTTTCCTCACTTTTTTCTGCTGTAGTTCTGTTGTTTCTGTTAGACCAAACATATATAATATATAGTAATGGTGTTTAGATTTCCTTCCTATACCACACTTAATTACCAATGGGTGTCGCCGTTGCCTGTTAATTCGTTTTTCTTGCGCTGTTTCTGCTTTGTTCTATCTTGGTCGATTTCTGTCCTGGTCCATGTTCCAATTAGTATGGCACGTCATTTTTGATGTAAATAAATAAATAAATAAATAAATAAATAAATAAATAAATAATGAGTGGACAGATCTTTGACATAAGTGTGAAAAAGTAGTTGAATGATACAAATAATTCAAAGTTAAAAGATATTTTGACAGAGATTTGATAGAATGAAGAATTTGACAACAAAATGTTTTCTTCTGAACGTAGAGGTATTGCAGAAACATTAAATATTTACGAGTTTTTTTTTATCCAAAAGCTGACCTGGACGTTGCACAACGGGCAGTTCATAAAACGGAACTGTATCCTTGGCCCGGCCCATCGTTTCTCGAGCACCGCTCGCACACAATGGTAGTGTAGAAGATGGCCGCATCCGAGGCGAACACAAGGCGCTGCACATAGGCGATCCGTGAAACAAACCACGCACACATCGTCGCCGTCCTGAGCAGCATCTGGAACCGGAGATGTCGATTTCAGAGAAAAATGCGATTTCTGCCTAGCATTCGTCTACTGCAAAACCAGTTGCTATACAGTAATCTCTTCTCTGGAAATGATTTTGAGGTGGTATTTGATCAGATGAGCAAGTACATCAGAACAGGCTTCACATGTGATATTCATTAATAACAACTCCATTATGTATTATGTGATTGAACAATAGGTGGAGGAACGGCTGGTAATGATCGTGTCGATTAGTGGCAAAGCAAACCTCTATGTGATTCAGAGCTTCAACTTAGCAGGGCCACAAATTATGAGGGTCAGCGTTAGTGAGTCGATTTTGGTATGCGCCATGCATTCTACTTCTACGACCTGTCGCAAATGCAATCTGAATGCGTACATGGCCTACAGAATAACTTGGTAAGCTCATTGAAGCGGTCAACGTACATTGAACTCACAATAGAGGTTTGGCGAGACGGCTGACTTACCTACCTCAATACAGGTTAAAGCATCACAAGGCATAATCGGCGTGAAATGCTACCGCAAAAGAAGCTCTAAGAGCATTGTGCTGCATGCTTCTTCTGCGCATCCGTTTGAAGTAAAACGAGCTTTGTTAAAAACGTGTTCAGGACTGCGGCGGGTGTATGTACAAATGAGGTAAGTTCTAAGGCTGGAATTTCTACAATTACCTTCTACGACAGCTGCGGACCATGGTTACAAACGCCAATTTCACGCCATAGAAGACTGCTGAGCGCTACAGAAGACCTCTGAGGACCGAGTTATCTCTCGTCAAGGCACAGTTCCGCTACGTACCGTTTATTTCTATTAAGCTTACTGCAGTACTTCAAATTTGAATTACTTGCCCACAGTTGGGAGACGATGTTATTCTAGTACAAATTCCTTTCACATCAAGAAGCAACTAGTGCGGAATAGACTCCACGACAGACAATGAATATCAGACAATTGTGTTATTATGTAATAATTCAAATCAGTTTCCTTAAGCCTCAAGTGGCTGGTATCGAGGTAGTAAGCTGTCACACCGATGTTTTGTTGCGATCAAAACTTCTAGCGCCAGGCGGGACTCGAACCCGCACCTCCCTCTGACCGGGCGGGAATGCTCTACGCCTTTACACCACCGGCGTCGTTTGATCGAACGCAACATCCACACCTCGTGGGACCGATCAGCAATCACCCGTATCCGGGATGATCTGGCCGCTGATATCAGCATGGAACCAGTCAAAAATAATACCTGCTCATACACGACGACTGATCAGAAAGTGGAGCAATTTTTCAATTCGGTGTAGTGAGTGTGGTAACACATATAGTAGTAGTGACTAGTAGGCCGCTAGGAATACTGTAATCGATGTACATGAGATGTTAAGCGTTGCCATGTTGTGTTAGAAAGTCTTCGAATTCTTGTCTGACTCATAAGCTTTCAGATCGCAGTTCGTCTGAGGATAAATGCTTCGGACCTGGTCGAAGAGCATCTTCTTTATCGCCCTTCCCCATCACCGGAGGCTTCCTTCTCTCTGCTGTGTCGAGCGTCACCGATCAACCACAGACACGACACGAAGGAGCTCCTCCAGCCGGCCCGACTGTCTCACTTATGTCAGACCTCTGCCTGCCTAACATATGCCTTGAGGTGTTATTCGTTGGTAATCAACCTAATAGGATCGCGTGGTTAAAGCAGAAGGAAAGGCGACTTCCGCTGGGCGACGTTGTTTACTATACCTATCAAAGAACATCTGGCTGGGAAACGTCGTGGTAACCGTTTAAGACCACTCGGCAAGCATAGCGTTTAAGTTCACAACGGTAATGACATTGATATCGAGAGCAAGATCGTTCGACGCCGAGATCTCTTCTCGTAAAGTGCTCGATGCGCCTTGGAATCCTACCAGAAATCGTAGTATGAACAGCGCGAATGAGTGTCTGCACACCACAAGCAATCTGCTTCCGTTTGTATCGTTCTATTAGGTTGTAACGAAATAAATGGCACTGAACCACAGTAAATTTAAACAGTTAATACCTCGGCTTGTAGGCAACTTTATTAATCGAAATAAAAACCTTCTGATTCTACACATCTTTGCCAACGTGACACAAGCTTTTCTATCCCAGTAGCATAAAAATCAGAAGTTCTGGAATTGACGAAATCTTCGAAGGCACTTTCGGCATCCTGTTGGTATTTGAATATTTTCCCTACCAAGAAGTCGCCAAGATGCTTGAAGAAATGGTAGTCTGTTGGGGAGAGGTCGGGAGAAAACGGAGGATGTGGTACAGTTTCAATGCTCAGCTCATTCAATTTCTGCAACGTCATTCGTGCTACATGGGGGCGAGCATTGTCGTGCAGAAGGAGAACTCGCCTTCGGTTTACCAAGGCCGGCCGGGTATCCTTCAACTTTTTCATCATTTCTTCAATTTCAATGCAGTACTTCTCTGCCGTGATGGATTCACCGGGAGGGAGGAAGCTGTGGTGAATAATTCCCAGCGAACACCACCATACTGTCACCATTACTTTCTTTTGGTGCAATTCCGGCTTCGCAAAAACCTTGGGGCTCTCACCGCTGTCCACCCACTGTGCGGATCGTCGCCTGTTGTCGTGCATTATCCATTTCTCGTCACAGGTTACGATGCGGTCAAGGAATGGGTCCGTTTCGTTCCGTAGAAGCAGTGCGGACGAGATCTCATATCGTCGGTTTCTTTGCTCCTCAGACAGCTCGTGAGGCACCCATCTTTCCAGCTTTTTGGTCTTTCCAATTTCCTTCAGATGCCGGGCAGCTGTGTTGTGACTGACGCCAAGAACCTTCGCTATCTCCCTGGTACCTTTGTGTGAATCCTCCTCTACCACATCTCTCACCTTGTCCTTATCAACATCACCATGCCTCCACGACCTTCATGTTCTTCCAAGCTCTCATCTCCATTCCGGAACTTCTGATACCAACGATACGCCGTCCGAATTGTGGAACATCCTTGACCGAATGCGGCGTTGGTCTTCTCGTCCGCCTCCTTAGCTGTAGTGCCCAGCTTGAATTCATACAAGTAAATGCCTCGGATTACCCTTTTGTCCATCTGCAAAAAAGTCAATAAAACTCTAAAGTTTTCCCACTTTTACATAGAAAATTTGGTACTCACCGGTAGAGCAAAGTTTGCGCTTATAAATGATATGCCACATGTTACGGTTTGTTCTTGATCAAACGTGTAAAGACGCGCCAAAAAATGGCGCGAGCCAGTGCCATTTAATTCGTTACAACCTAATACAAACTCAAGGACCAACTCAAGGAACTCAAGGAGATGGGGTCCTAGTGAGTTTCACTCGCCACTGTCTGCTAACAACGAGTTGTACCGACACTGCTGCGCTCAGCGGTGGAGGACCGTGTGAGATCATCTTCAGCATTCGCGTGTTTCGCACCGTTCTTGACTTCAGGTCCGAAATGGCAGCGCGGGGAAGCGTTGTTCGGGTTACATACTAATTAAAAATATTGAGCCATCTTTAACCCTTTACAGACGACGAAATGTCTGAAGCATTAAGCCTGGAATAGACTTTTCCACCTACCAACCTCGCTGCCACAGAAGCTTACAGTATTGACTGTAGCTGACTGGTGGTAGTTTCTATTATGTTGATGAAGTGAAGACAGTGAGTGCTGCCCTTCTTACACTAATAAACTTTACAACATGGGATTTATAACACATACCTTCATTGTCGCATACTAAGCAAGGTAGGCACTCTTTCTCTCCAGCAATTCCTCCACATGGATGTCCACAAGGTAGATTTCGACAGCAGGCAGTAGCCGAGAAGCGCACGCAGTCCGGATGTGAGCAAACTCCGACGAGCTATAAACATACCGTAATATTACCGCTAAAATCTACCGCCACTCTCCATTTACCCACGATTCATGAACGCGCGGCGGGGAACATTAGAGGTAAGTTTCGAGGTAAATGTTACCTCGCTAGCGTGTCCAGGAACATTTACCGCAAAAGCAAAGGTTTTGCTCCCCTGCTAATTTCTGACCAAACGCAACGACCCTGGCCCGTTGCCAACTCACCGCCAAACCAATACTCCACAGGACCAAAACCTTTGCTTTGACAGTTATGAATCAGAAAGAGAGGTAAGTTCCCAGTAAGTGGTCAATAAGTGGCCGCCGAGGTAAATCTAGGTAGGATTTACCGCCGGCCTCGTTCATGAATCCGGGCCCAGGCTGTGTTTTCAGATAAGAAAGACTGAAAAAAACGACAAACCTGATTATGGGGATCGAGTGCATTGCCACAGAAGCGACAAGCCGACATTGTTGACCTCGCATGACCGGTAATGTTCGCCGTGTTCGTGAGAGCTGCGAACGGATCCGACGGCAACTCGACAAGGCCGTTCAGCGACTCGCCGTGGAAGAGAATCTGAAAAGCCGGCCAATAACGGTAGGATTCTCGAGGAGCGTACTCAAAAGGCATTTACCAGAAGATTCGCCACTCGCATTCGAGCGCATCCCTGATGAATGTCGATCTCCTCAAGGCGGGCAGGTGGTGGTGCCAACGACGTTACACGATGGGAACGATTTCTTTTGTGAAGATGCATCACCGAGAAGCATTCACGACAAAGCGCACACTCGCAGTCGGAGCAGAACACCTGAAATGGAGCCCACACGTAGAATTCGTTCATTTTCCGCATTTGTTCCCGAACAACTGCTCTCAAAGATGACGTCAAATGGAACAAGACAATGGACCTCATACGTGCGTCTGAACGTTCTATAAAGTCTTCGTCAGCAGAACCGTCGATTTTGTTTTCCAGTGGTGAAGCTTTAATAATAATGAGCGGCTCGAAATTTGAGAACAATGACTGCACTTCATGAAATTCGATAATTGTCAGAGAGAATAATGAAAGCAATACTAATCCACATCCAGTACATGACGACGATGACAAATGGGCAGAATTGCTGAGCAAGGGAAGTTCCGGCTTAAGCTTCAAAATGGTTGGTAGAAAAGCAGAGAAGTAAAAAGACATGTTGTCCAGAATGTTCTCAGCCTCTTGAGTGTTTCAATTTGAGCTACCATAACTTTCTCAAATCTTATCGGATTTAGTCGAAATAAGCACCATTCCAATCAGCAGATCAATTGCCAACGGGAAACCAGTCGACATATTCCATCAACGAAAAATTAGGTGGTCGAGATTCGACAAAATCCACTAAAGCTGTTTTGGCTTGGTCCCGATTTGTGAAGGTTTTACCAGCGAGAAAGCTGTGAAAAGGTTTGAAAAGGTGGTAGGCGGTTGGTGAGAGGTCTGGAGAGCTTGGTGGGTGAGGCAGAACTTCAACCCTGAATTCGTTCAATTTTCGGACAGTGATTTGTGAAACGTGTGTGGGGGGGGGGCCATCGTGCAAAAGAATCGGGCACCTTCTGTTGACCGATGCTGACTGAAGTTGACGCAATTTTCGGTGCATTTCGTCGATTTCCTCACAGTAGGACTCTGGTGTGATCGTTTGGCCTGGTACCCAGTGAACGTTGGATCCAACGCCGATTCGGATAACTCAGATTCGTCATTTTTTCCAAACCCTGGTTAAAAAGATTGTGCGAATAATGGCATCTTTGAAAAGCTTGGATCCTTAGGCGATTCGGATGGGGCCATTTTCAGCAGACGAATTTTCAGAAAATTCAGAAAACTGATTTTTGATGGGAAACTGATATCCTATCCGATTCGGATATCCGATGTGAAATCCGAAGATAAAACAGTTATTTGGATCGTCTGAAAATCTTTCCTGTTCAGGCTACTTTTATCTGAATCATTCCAAGATCCGGATAAAGGATAAAAACGATAAAGGACGGCGTTATTCAATCCCCTTTGGGATGCGCCACGCATTCTACTTCTACGGGATGTCGTGGAGGCCAGTTGAATGCGTATTTGGCCATGCAATGACTTACGGTGGCTAGCCGATGTACACTTCAGCGCCCTATCCTTCCCAGACAAGTCTGGTACCAATTCACCGACCCCGGAGCGATGGAAGGCTTGGTTGGCCTGGGTGGGAAATCCGAACCGGGAACCTGGTATCGGGTGCAGGCAACAGCCGGCGCCTCCTCCACTGCGCTTCATGCGCCCCCAAGATCTAGAGCTTCTCAAAAATGTTATTATTCGCATACTCTTCTTATCCAGTATTGAAAACATAACAAATTTCGAATTATCCGAATCAGTGTCGAACCTAATGTCTAGTGCCTAGCCGCCGACCACCACACAGTGACCATTACCTTTTCTTGGTGGAGGTTCTCCTTTGGAAAGGGCCTAGGGGATCGTCGGCGTCCAACCACTGTCCGGACCGTTTCCTGTTATCCTACAGAATCCACTTTTCATCACAAGTTATGAATCGATCCGAAAATGGGACAGTTTTGTTGGGTGGAAGCAGAGAAGAACAAATCTCGAAACGTGACAATTCTTGCCGCTATATCAACTCCTGGGACACCCACTTTTCGTGCTTTTCCACCTTCCCAAGGCGTTTCAAAGCATCCGCAACAGCAGTGATACTGACGTCTAGCTCTTCCGCGATCCCGCGAACTGTTTGGGATGGTTTAGCTTCCACCAATACTTTCATCTCGTCATTCACGATTGCTCTAGGTCGACCCGTACGAGGGAGGGGGTGGGGGGGGGGGGTCATCTTCAAGGCTGAAATTTCCGGTCCGAAATTTGTTGAAGCACTGGCGCACAGTGGTTTCTCCAGCAATATTGAGTTCCCACACTTGATTGATATGTCGATTTGTCTCGGCTGCGGTTTGTCCCAATTTGAAGTTGGAATAAAATGTCATTCGGAACTGTTCCTTCCACATACTTCAACATCCACTTCAAGAACAGAATTATAAAACAACGTTGAAGCATAGATTATTTCGTTAGATAGAGCGAAAATTCTGCACAGAGAGCAGCATTAATGCGCAATGCAAGTTGAATTTGTACTTAACAATAGACGAACGAAAAATAGTCACACAAAACGCTGAGAATTTTCCGGACAACCTATTAACATAACCGAAGAGAGTTTAGAAGAAAATAAGATAAACAATAGTTGAATAGGAAAGAACAAACCGTAAGTTCAGAACTCCTTCAATCGCCGGTGAACGAATTTCTCAAGACCAGTGGTCGAAAAAGGAGGATGGCTATCGTCGAGAAGAAATTTAGCCGGGTCTGACTTATGTACTAGGTATGTTCTAGGTATATGAATGTTTATCACTATTGTACTTTACGGACTCCAGAGGACGAGGAGAGGTCGAAAAAATTTTCCGCCCAAGCTTCGTTCAAGGGGGTTACTTGGGGTGCTGATCACGAATCTGACATCCGTTTTTCGTTTTACGCTGGAGTACGGTAGATACGGTAGGTGCCGGTGACTAAGGCTATCGAGGTCATAATCACCGATTCCGCCCAAACTTCGCATAGGGGGGGGGGGGTTGTTTGGGATGCTGGTAACGAATCTGACATCCGTTTTTCGTTTTACGCTGGAATTTGGGCGAAATCGGCGATTATGGCCTCGACAGCCTTAACGTTGGTTCACAGTTGCACCGCTGCGCGGCGCGGCACCATAGTCGGAGTAGGTATCGACCAGGTGGCGCGAAAGATCGATATCTATGGCCTGGTTTATACTTGCACCGCCACACGGAGCGACGCGATGATCGCCATAGATATCGATTTTTCGCGGCCCAGTCGATATCTATTCCGACTACCGCGCGGCGGCGCAACCAGGGCTGTGGCGACCATCGCGCCGCGCCACGTGGCGGCGCAAGTATAAACCGTGCCTTAGTCACCGGTACCTACCGTAATTGGCCGAAATTTCAAAAAACAGATGTCAGATTCGTAATCAGCACCCCAAATAACCCTCATAGGCGAAGTTTGGGTGAAATCGGTGATTATTACCTCGACAGTCTTAGTCACCGGTACTTACCGTAGCCTACCGTAATCGGCCGAAATTTCAAAAACGGATGTCAGATTCGCGATCAGCACCCCAAATAACCCTCATAGGCGAAGTTTGGGTGAAATCGGTGATTATTACCTCGACAGTCTTAGTCACCGGTACTTACCGTAGCCTACCGTAATCGGCCGAAATTTCAAAAACGGATGTCAGATTCGCGATCAGCACCCCAAATAACCCCCCTGGGCGAAGTTTGGGCGAAATTTTTTGTCGACCTCTCCTCGTCCTCTGGAGTCCGTAAAGTACTATAGTGGCGAATTTCTACTTAATAATAGGTGAATGAAAACAGTACCACAAAAAGCTGAAATCTTTCCGGACAACCGAATATAATCGAAACGAAGGAAGTGAAAAAAAGTCATGAAAGGAAAGATCTCCAAGAAGCCGATGCCAATCGTAGGGCAAAAGAAGACGCCCTCCACGAAACGAAACGGCTATGGATGACCAAAACATGCAGAGTTGTAGAAGATCTTCTTGGAGGACCTACAGATATCTCTTAACGAACAGTCGAACATCATCTGTTAGGCGTTCAACCGTTCTCTCAAAGTGCAATGTGTTCAATAGTTTTTCCGCATGCTACGTCTGGATGGAATTGTGGCATCGATAGATATAAGCCGCTGGTCGCAGCATTGTTCATCATTCGTAGTAGCTGTTCCGTCCCGTATTACGATGGTTCCCTTTGCGGTTGTAAGTTATTTTCAGCAAGAAATAGGCCGTAGAACCTGCTCATTCATCTTCACGAAAGGCATTTTCAGGTTTTCCTCATCTTAGCGACAAATGCGAATGCCGAAAGAGGTAACCTTTTTCGCTCTGGCGGTAAAGTTCAAGAGGTCGGCTCAGGATGAATTTTCAGAATTCTGTCCGTTTGTTCATCAGTATATAACAAATGCTGTTCGAAAGTTTCATCAGGCTGCTAATCCGAAACTAGTGAGTTGAAATCGAGTTTTAAAAGACAAGGATCAGATGACCAGGTCGTCGTTGATTATGTCAATGGCTAAACAATACCCACCACAAGGATTGGAAAAAAGCGCGAAAGCTGCAGTAAAAATAGAGGATAAAAGGGTAAAGAACGACGTTACTCGGTCCCTTTTGGAATGCGCCACGCACTTTACTTCTACGGGAGGCGGTAGGTAGCGATCTGAATGCATATTTGGCCATACAATGACTTGCGGTGGCCGGCCGATGTACAAGTCAGCGCTCTATCCCTCCCAGACAAGCTTGGTACCAATTCACCTTACCCGGAAGGAGGAAAGGCTTAGTTGGCCTGGGCGGGAAATCCGAACCAGGAACCTGGTATCGGGTGCACGCGAAATCCGGCACCTCCTCCGACTGCGCCACACGTGGTAACCTGTATTTTTGCCATGACTACCTTCTTCGTTTTCATCATTTCCTAAAAACTTTTTCAGGGTTCAAATCAGTTTGAGAAGGCTTAAATTATTACTTAGTCACCTAAGTTCCAAACATACATTGTTCCAAAGACCCCAAGGTGCTCATAAATGAACGTTGTTTACGCTGAATACATCTCAGGGACATCTATACGTCTAATCTGGAAATTGTTCGAAAAAAGCTAATTCAACAGTTACCACTTTCTTTGCACCATGGGCCGGATTCACCAACGCGCATACCCATGGGTGGATATACCCACAATGTGGCATTCAGGATAAACCCTACCTGCCACATCGGGGGTATAGCAGTGGATCGAGAAACCCGTCGATCGTTGTGGATACATCCGCATACCCGCTACCATTTCGCGCCCCATTTACAAAAGTGCGCGCTCCACTGAGATCAGCTGTTCTCACAAGTGACCAGGGGCCGAATTCATCGTCAATTAAACCCATGGGTATGAGGGGTATAAGGGGTAGAGTCAAGGTAAAAGTCAGGTAGAGATAAGATAAGAGAGACGCAGGCTTCATCGTGGGTATCTTTACCCCTATACCCGCGGGTTAGTCGTTGATGAATCCGTCCCCAGATTTCCAGTATCTTATCAGATTTTATTTGATACATATAAAAAACGATAACTAAGGAAAGAAAGCATGCGACTGTCGTGAATTTTTCAAATTTATTCAATTATTTTCGCCAATTTTCAAATCTCTAAAGCCGTACTTTCGAGGTACTCAACTGCAGCATGATGATAGAGGCGAAACGCGAAGCGTACGGACCTGGTTCATCGAACATTGCCGACTATTACATCAAGTACAGCTCAAGAAGGTCAGCAGCTCACCTTTCTCGTGTGCCGTATGGAATAAAAGAAAGCCATTATTTTTTCTCAAAAAAAAAAATGAAAATTTTATAAAATTTCAAACTGCGTTTTCACTAACTGTATAGGTGAACACATTACAGAAAGTCATGCTACAATTTTCCTCAAACATGCAAACATTTTCCTTTCCTTTTTTCTAATTTTTGTGGAAACTCTTGCTTAATTTAAAGGAAGCTCATTTTTGGAAGAACTCATATTGAAAAGTGTCCAATTTAGTCCGAAGAGTGTCCCATTTGATCTCAAAAGTGTCCTGTTTGATTTGAAAAGTACCCAGTTTGATCCAAAAAGTGTCCCAAATAATTTGAAGTGCCCAATTTGATTTGACTAGTGCCCAATTCGACGTGGAAATGATATATAAATATGTAATGGGTATAAAACTTATGCAGTTCAGCGAAAATTCGAAATTTCGTTGAATATGAGAATACTTTGCATCTGAAATCCATAGTAATGTTTAGGGTTATCTCATCCACTTCAACACAGACACCGGCTCAAAGCTTCGAGATGATGCTAAGGCAATTGCCCGCTGATAAGGTAGGTAGTCAAGTTGCGTCTTATTTTTCGACCTTTTTTGGGGGTCTCAGTCTTTGAACTTTCAACGAAAACGCTACAAACTCTTACGATTTAATTCATTTTTAAGCATCAACTGGCTGTGGCTGAGGTTGTAAACTGCTACAACGAGGTTATGTTGTGGCCGAAACTTTTGACGCAGAGCGGGGCTCGAACTCGCGCGCCCTGCTTATCGGGCAGGATTCCCCACACCGCTAAACTACCGACGCTATTTAATCGAACTCATTGTCGTCATAACAGCACCAGACTCTGCTGACGACACAAAGTAGTTCAACTGGGCTCCCTTTTAAAGTATAAAAAGGACAAAGAAGGCGTTACTCAATCCCCTTTGGCATGCGCCACGCATTCTACCTCTACGGGATGTTGTGGAGACGACCTGGGGCCGGATTCATGAACGACTAACCCGCGGGTATAGGGGGTAGAGATACCCACGATAAAGCCTTCGTCTCTGACTCTTGCCTTATCTCTACCCCTTGTACCCCGCATACCCACTGGTCTAATTGTTGATGAATCCGGCCCCTGAACTCGTCTTTGGTCATACAATGACTTGTGGTGGCCAGCCGATGAACAAGTCAGCGCTTTATCCATCCCAGACAAGTCTGGCACCAGTTCACCAAACCTGGAGGGATGGCAGGTTTGGTTGGCCTGGGCGGGAAATCCGAACCAGGCACCTGGTATCGGGTGCACGTGACAGATGGCATCTCATCCGAATGCGCTACACGAGCACAGGGTCCCTTTTTATTATGTAGAGGTGACTCATATGTATTGAATAACTTCTTAGCGCACAGTTTTGGTGCAAATAAATAAATAAATGTTGAGGCCAATGGAAGATTTTTCAGATAGGGCATATAGCTGGAGGAACAGATTACGGTTGCAACGAAGTCACCAGGCCGATAAATGACACGGTGACAACTACAGTTGTTTGCCTATACAGGTGAATTTTCAACAGCTTTGTGCTACCAATCCCTTCTATACCTATGCTCGAATGACCCATTCAAATAGATGTTCGAATGATTTTCATTCGAGTTTGAATATTAGAAAAGGCGCGTTTTCCGAATGTATTCGAGTTCGAATGTTCCGAAAAATCACGTTTTTCGAATGTATTCGAATTCGAATATTCAGAAAATCGTGTTTTTCGAGTAACATCGATTTCGAATGCTCGAAAATTTTCGAAACCATTCGAATATTCGAAATTTTGGCGGTAGCATAAGTATAGTCCCATCTTCCCATTCTGTTACTCTATTCTGAGCGCTTTCAGGAATTCACCGACAAGCAGCATTATGGACGTATTAAAGCGGATAGTGAAGAAGTGCTGCACATTGTAATAATCCGAGAAGCGAAGCGATCCGGCAGCTCTGCTCTATGATCCGTTATGAGCTTCTCTTCTCACTGAGAACTTATGTAATCGTCCAGAGCTATGCCGTTCCTCTTTACTATGCCATCACAGTATCACTAAATCCCTTATTCCTAAAATAAGCAACCTCAAGCCCATAAATTCAGCACGTTTTGGACCTCGTGGCAAGCATCCAACGTTACATGTCGCGAAGGTGAGCAGCATTGGTAGGTGGAAGTGCGCCAGCCAATAATAACCAAGCACAGCACAGATCTAACATATGCCAACCGACTGTAAACGTCCTTTCTGAATGGTACGCCCATTCAGTGCAGTCTAATTGGATGGGGCGCTTCCATCTTCCAATGTTGCCCGTCTTCGCGACATATACCTTCACCTATTTCGACGAAAACCGAGACCGTTACACTCCCCAAATCTTCTCCAACGAATGCCCTTATAGATAAGTCTTTCGTTTTTAGTCCATAACCGCGAGGTACAATCTCTACAAAATTGAGTGGTCTACTAAACCGAACAACCGTTCTGCTCATCTTTTCTGCGAAACGGCCTTCATCAAAAAAGACTTAGCCAGCTGCCTTCTAAAACGAATTCCATCTGCGTCGTCGTCGGCGAGGCGTAAGATCGTAAAGGACTTCTTAAGTGAGACGCTTCATTTTCCTTGCTGTTCTAATGGTAGTTCATGGAGCTCATAGTCACCTCAAAGCTCTACCTATACCTCACTTCTACGATTTCCTCTGAAATTGTTTTTTTTAAGTATCCACTTATTTTTCGAGTTCTGCGTTTCCGGACCTAAACGCTTCAATCCAGTTGCATGCTATTGTTCCCTTATGTTCAAATAAAGAATAAAGACAAAGTACGGCGTCAATCACCTTTTGGGATACGCCACGTATTCCATTTCTACGATAAATCGAAATTTGATTTTTAATGAATTTCATTTTAATTTGCAAGCTGATTGAATGATATTTCGTCTACACAATGAATATAAAATGTTGGCTGATGGACAAGACAGTATTTAATCCTTCGCAGGCAGGTCCGATACCAATTCACCGACCATGCTCGGTTGACGTGGGCGGGGAACCCGAACCATGAACCTGGTATCGGGTGCGCATGACAGCCGGCGCCTCCACCGATTGCGTTACCTCGCTTTATCGTCCAGGTACAGCATTTTGACGCGATTCCGATGAATGCTGCGAAATACAGGGTGTCTCAAAAATGTATACACAGTTTGAAAGGTGATAGCACTGCTTATAGTAGGGTACTAAAGAAATTAAAGACTCATATAAAAGCCTAGGAAAATACAAATTTTCTGACGTATGAGCGGCATGGAATGCGCCATGCACTAGTCTGAAATTTTGCATTTTACACTCGACTGATAATTTCTTCTCAGAGTGGCCGTTTTGATCGATTTAGGCTTTTTTAAGGTTTAAAACTTAAAATCACACTATGGCTTGCGGCAAATACAAAGGGATCCTAAAAAATGCAGGTACTAGTAAGGTTGAAGTTGGGTTTGAAAGGTTCTAACTTTGCTGGTAGTGAAGCATTTGGAGATGTTTGAGACTCATATAAAAGCACTGTGTAAAGAGATTGCTGTGGCGTGGAAATAGTCAACCTTGCGCCATGCTCCTGCCTGAAACCTTGCATTTCAGATTCGATTGATTGTGCATGGGCTGAATACTTGTTACAATCTTGCTACTACTTGGCCAGATTAATCTGTGCTATGCTTCTTTTATCGTTTAGAACATGACCATCATTTGAAACGTAGCATGCGAATTTTTTGATCATACGATTTAAATATTAGCAAGAGCCCTATCTCCAAGACGGATTCTGTGGACTGATGAAGCAACATTCAAGCTGAATGCAGAAGTTAATCGGCATAACTACAGCTACTGGGCGATGGAAACCGTTAGAAGAAGCACAGCACAGGTTAATGCGACCAAGTAGCAACAAGATTGTAACAGGCATTCTGGCCATGCGCAATCAATCGAATCTGAAATGCAAGGTTTCAGGCGAGGGCATAGCGCAATCTTGACTATTTACACGCCACAAAAATCCTTTTACACAGTGCTTTCATATTAATCTCAAAGTCCTTCAAAAGCTTCACTAGCATCAATGTTAGAACCTTCAAACAGTGCCTGCATTTTTAGGATTCCCTGCATTTTCCGCAAGCCATAGTGTGTTTTTAAGTTTTAAACCTGAAAAAAGGGCCAAATCAAGCAAAATGACCACTTTGTGAAGAAATTATAACATGTATTCAAGCAATACACAATCAATCGAGTGTAAAATGCAAAATTTCAGATGAGTGCATGGCGCATCCCATGCCGTTCATGTGAGCAAAGTTATCACCTTTCAAACAGTGTATATATTTTTTGAGACACCTTGTATAAAGAGGCTGCTAATCAGGGATGGGCGGAAATTTTGAAGTTTTTCCCAGAAAACAGAAAACAGAAAATCGCCTTCGTCAGAAAACAGAAATCAGAAAACAGAAAAGCCAAAAACGCCAGAAAATCAGAAAACAGAAAACAGAAATCAGAAAATTTCGAAATTATCACACGACCTAATTATTTTGCCTGAAGATCCATATTTCCAGTAGCAAATGCTTTTGTATGACCACAAATGTAGTCGTAGACCAGCGTTTTAATTTGCAGACGTTTATAAAAATTTCCATTAAACTCCAGTGCACTGCAATCAGCATGTTGTAAATCTTGACCGATAGATCCTAGGAATCTCGACACTTGAAGTGTACAACATTACTCATCAGCTCCGTTTCACCGCTAACGCCTCAATTAGATAATGGTCCCACTAGTACGAAACTGACCTTTTAGTGTACCGAACACGATGAAGGCTCAGTGATCACTGTTTGCATGTTTCAGCTCAATTGCTTGAGTTTGTAGACACACTCTCGCAACATACTCTAAAGCTGTGCAGAGATTCGTTGTGTATTACAGGCTCCGCCAGAATCTGTATCCCTAGTTCGTTTCGTTCTTCGGGAATACATTTCCTTAAGTGTCATAATTTACGCGTAGCTGAAAGTTTTCAGGCCAACTTACCGATGCTCTTTAGAACACCAAGTTACTACTTAGCCGAATAAAGATGTTGTGTACTGGCTTGATATTTCACATAACAACATGCGATTGTGACTGAAGGGCTGTCAGCATAACAGATCTTGAGTGAAGGTGCTTCCTTGAATGCGTAGTCACCATAATATGAAGACCTTATTATTATTATTATTATTATTATTATTATTATTATTTCTCCTCAAATCTACATACCATATAACATCTCAGTGGAAGGCCAGCAGAACCTCCTTGCTGTACAGGAGTGCACGACATTAGCAACAATCGCCCGATCTGCCTGATGTATGTAGTCCACAAGCTGTTCACTTGAGTGATCCTGAATAGGATCAGCAGAACGCTGGACGAAGGACAGCCACGCGAACAAGCAGGATTTCGGAGAGGATTCAGCACGATCGACCACATACACACCATTACGAAGCTCATCGAAGTGTTGCGAGAGTATAAGCTGCTGCTGTGCCTTACGTTCATCGACCTGAAGAAGGCATTCGACTCCGTCGAGACTGAAGCGGTCATGGAAGCCCTGCTCACTCAGGGGCTTCTTACTTCTTACGAAGAAGGCATTCGACTCTGTCGAAACTGAAGCGGTCATCGAAGTCCTGCTCATTCAGGGTGTCCCTACTCAGTACATCAGAGTCCATCGAGAGCTGTACAGTGAATTCACGACCAAGATCTCTCCATTCTACAACGACGTCGTCATCGACGTGAAGAGAGGAGTTCGGCAGTGGAATACCATATCTTCGAAGCTCTTCAGCTCGAAAACGCCATGCGCGAACTAGAATGGGAAGACATGGAGTGAAGGTCAACGGCCGGTAACTGACCATCTTCGGTTTGCTGATGACATCGTGCTCATAACACCGAGCGCTAGCCAGGCGGAGCAGATGCTTCTTGGCTTCTCCAGCTACGTATATCTGGGTCGCGAAGTCAACATGGCCAACGGCATAGCGCCAGAAATGAGCAGGAGGAAACGAGCAGCTTGCGGAGTTTTTAAGAGCGTCGAAAGAATCGTAGAGAAGACGAAGAACGTCCGCCTCCGTGCCCACCTATTCGACTCCACTGTTCTTCCTGCGCTAGCATATTCCTCAGAGACCTGGGCTATAAGAAAGCAGGATGAACACGCGATCAGCGTCGCGCAGCGTGGAATCGAGAGGACGATGCTCGGAGTGACACGACTCACGCAAGTGAGAGAAGGCCTCCGAAGTTCCGAGCTTCGCCGACGTTCGAAGATCAGAGACGCTGTCGCATGGGCCAAGTCGTCGAAAATTAGGTGGACCACGTAATGCGCTTCGCAGACACGGACTGGACGTCACCGACTGGATTCCGCGGGATGTCAAGAGAACACCAGGAACTGCCCACCAATGCGTTGGTCGGGCTTCTTCGTTAAAGCCCTGTACAAGCAATATGAAGTTCTTCGTGTCCCTCGAGCGAAAAGGATCCATTGGTGCACCCTGGCACGCGGCACGGACGTATGGAGACGCTGATGGTGCCCGCTTGAACATCAATGGACGACAGATGATATACGTGATAAATGACAAATTTCCTGCATCACAACACTATCACCAGATCAGCGAAATCAAAGGTAACTAAAAAAACTTTTCTGCCTCCTACTAATTTGTGACACCAAAAGCTGAGCAATCTTCAGAGTTAGAAAAGCAGCTTCGACAAAGGCTCTGCAGGAAGCGATATTGGGGATGACCGGCCAACAATGTTCAATTTTTAAACCGGGGTGGAGAATAACCCTACCCACAGTAACTCTAGGACCAGTGGTTAGTTAATACATAATTTAGTGCCCCTCAAAATACGAGTTTTATAGTTTTAATATAAGATTTTTAGTGATCATAGATGGTCCAAACTACTGCTAATGAGGAAAAGAATACAAAGCCAAATTATGAAAGTCGAAAAATGTTCTATGAAGAAACTCCTTGCCAGCAGCACTTACACAATCAATCAAGCAAACATGTGGGATAGTTCATGAGTATATGGCACAATACTACATGAGCACATCCAAAAACGCCACATGCTTGCCATTTAAGATACTCTAGGAACACTATTTTGGAATGAAGCTCACTATTCTATGATACTTCTTGAATTTTTTTCATTGGATTTCTGTATTCAATTTTTGCTCGCGACTATATTTTCTGTTTTCTGGCCAATTTTTGGCCATTTTCCCAGAAAACAGAAAACAGAAAAAATTTGCCCAAAATGGCCAGAAAATCAGAAAACAGAAAACAGAAATTCCGCCCATCCCTGCTGCTAATACATGCGCCACCCTCTCTCTGTCCTTCCGTCTAGGCTCCCTGTGGCAAAATTAATGGCCGATGGATGAGCTTCACATAGTGATCGGCCTTGCCTATTCCTGCTGAGGATTCAGCCGTTTGAAGTGGATATAGTCTATGTATGGCCAAGTGCGCATTCAAATGGCATCCACGACCGTAGAAGTAGAATACGTGGCGCATCCCAAAAGGGGTTGGTGGACATGCATTACAACAAGAGGGCAGTATTAAGTTACTAATCGATATCGATCAATATTACCGATTTTTCGCCAAAATTTGCCGCATGAAATGGAAATCACATGAATGTGACGTTTCTTGAGCAGGCTTCACAATGCACAAACGTATCGATAAGCTAATCAATCTCGATCGATATTATCGGCTTCGGGACCCAACCAGTATTCCGACCTGCCGATAGGCCTGTTCGAAGCTTGTGGTCACAAAACGTTAGCAGTCAAAGGGGGATTTCTCCTTCGCTGTCAGAAAATTGTTGCAAATCAAATCTCCGCTGAAAAACATCACACGTTTCATTTGGCGAGTGGTAGCACAGTCATAGGAGGCACTGGTCTTGTGTGCATTCTAGGTTCAGGCCCCGCCCAGGCCAATTAAGCCATTGATCCCACGAGTTATGCGAATTGGTATCAGAATAGTTGGATGACCTGTTGACCGGCAAAAGGAAAACTTTGCATAGACCTAATACGCATTGAAATTGTACCCACGAATACCGTAGAAGTATTTAGAATACATGGCGTATCCCAGAGAGGGATTCATAACGGTGTCCTTTTTAATTCTTTGCGACTGAGACCACAGACCTCCCAAATGTGTATCATTTGATTGGTTATGGCTGGGAATACTACTTGGAATATTCGCTGACACAAAATGGGAGACTTTTAGATAATCATGCAATGAATAGAATTTAATTTTAGATCTTTTTAATAATTCCTCGGACAGACCTACATCATGGGCAATACATGGCATTTCAATCTTTAACCTTCACAAGGATTTCGGTCACGTAATAAAGAATAATAATAACCTTAAAAATGTATGCGAGACCAGGTTCCACTCCAGAAGCATTCAACTCCACCTCAAACACATTGTACTTCCACCGAAGTGCAAGAATGAAACTTGCCAATTCCACTACTACCGTCGACTTATTCGACTCAGCGCACTGTATATTCACATTCAGAGTCAAAAACGAGCTGACTTCCTCGTTCAATCGCTGCCTCTGATACCAAGTGTTGCTCTTGATTTCCAGGAAATCTAAAGCAGAAAACGAAGCTGTTATAGCACACACCTGAGCCGGTGTGGTGCCATCGTCGTGGTTCTCGCACAGCGTGATCGGTTCCTTGTTCGGTGTCCGAACGTCGTTCCACTTCTCGCTCAATGCCAGCCATGATCGATCACGAACCAGCGCCAGCGCTGCCACCGACAGCCAAAACCTGAACACATGGATCTCCTCACAAGCTCGAGATCCATAGAACAAGTAGCAGCGGGCGAAGGGCTTTCAGAAAGGTAAAAAATAGTTACGACGACGTTACAATGGCAATATCGGAACTATGGTTTTAAAACTCGGAAAACTAGATTCTAGGGAAGTATCCCGTTACTTGTGCAATTCACTTCAAATTTATTTCTCTCGTTTCATACATATAGCAACTAACGAACATATGCAGCATTATTATCTACAACATATTTTTATAGCCATTTGTCAGGCAATTTGTAGGTCCGCTTCTATCCTGAGGTTTTTACGAAAAAACTCAGCGAGGCACTTTTCAAGTTGCTCCCTGTCGTGAAATTGTTTCTCCTGCAAATGTTTCGACAACAAATAGACGGTAGTCCGTTGGAGGAGGTCCGGTGAATATGGTGGGTGGGCCAGGAGTTGGAGTGCCGGTCGTGGCGTGGGAATTCCTTCTTCGCCGCGATTGAGCCACTGACACTTTCGCGTGTGGTTAACATAGACTACTCACTCGTCGTCGCCACTGGCCAGGTTCTCGAGCCAAGAAAAATTCCGCCGTGAAGTCAAGAAGTTCACGCACGCATCCTGGTGTGCCTGTAGCTGGTGGCCGCTAAGTTTATGCGGTATCCATGCACCATATCTCCATGTCATCCCAAAGCTGTGTTGAGGTGTGATGGGGTAACTGCACTCGAGTTCCTCTGCCAGTTCACGGTTGCAACGCCGAGGATCCTCCTGAAGTAGCTCCAGAAGGCGCTCCTCATTCATTGCAACCGGCCTCCCAGACCGTGCATTGTCCTTCAAACAAAAGTCTCCGTTCTTGAACTTCTGGATCCATATTTTCGCTGTGTCGTAGGAGAAAGGGGTAGGACCCATCCTTCCACGTATGTTATCCACCGCGACACTGGCACTGCTTTGCTTCCTGAACTCGTAAAGCAGAAGTAGTCGAACATGCCTGCAGTCGAGAATCATTTTCTCTGCCATACTCGTGACGGAGTATGACGACAACAGTGGTGAATATGGGTCATGGGTCAGCCTATATACGCGTTATTTTGAGAAAGTTCCAGAACACTTTTCCAAAATTTGCGGAACGCCAAAGAGAGTGGCGGGAAACTTTCCTTACTGCCCAGTACTATCAAGATATCATGATTATGAGTGAAAATATCACAGCTCGACATGCAGCAAGAAAGTTCAACTCCAGATTCGAGAGCAATACTTTTAAACATAGCGCAACATCTCTGCGTAACTGCTCGCATTTTTGTCCGTCAACCACAACTATGTTCCTGGCCAACCAAGCGTTTCCTCCTGGGTCGATTGATTCAAATGGTTTTAAAGCAAGCGAGACGAATGGGAAAAAAATATATGCCGATAAGGCTCTCCTTGACTGCTCAGTTTCAAATTAATTTTTTAACGACTTGTTTTTACTAATGATGCTCAGTTTTTGACAAAGTCTAACATTTAAAATAGTAAATATTTAATAACGCAAGCCACGCAGTCACTACTACATAGTTGAAACCCAGTGGATCGACTAATGTGCGTGGCACCTCTTGCCCGCTACGTCAAGTCCGCCTTCTACAAAGGAATTATTCTAACGAGGACCATTACATTTTGTGACAAACCTCTTCGAATTCAAGATGGAATGCACCGGCTCCTTGCTCATGCTCTCTAGCGAGGCGGATTTCGAGAGTGACGTCGTCAGCTGCACCACACCGAGAAGCGCAGTGGCCAGCTCTCGCCGCATACACACCGACCACTCCTCGTTGAAGACGCCGGAGCTTAAAACTCTCAGTAGACAAATTCTAAGGCTCATTTTTTCTTGGAGGGACCTACCAAACATCGCTAATGAACTGTGCTGTCATTTTTCCGATCTCCGGCGACACTGACCGATCGGTGCGCCAGCTCTGCGGCGCATTTGTCAGGCAGGCCTGAAAGTAGAGAACAGTCAGAAGAAGTTCGGCGGAAGGAAGAAGCAGGACTCCAAACACACATTCATCGTGGCCGTGGTGACCGTGTGAGCGGCTTTGTCTCGGACTTGTAACACTAGCGCCTTCGCTACTGGCACCAGCAGATGTCTGAGCAGACGACCGACGTCAACGGTCGATGGGCGAGCTGTGGGCAGAAGACTGCACAGCGACGACAAGCACTGCGTCTGGACCGTCTGCAGAGCACCACCTTAGGTTAGACGGTGGCAGGAACTTGGCGAGGTAGAACGTACCTCAGGTGCGAAGGCGAGCAGCCGACTAGCGGCCTGAAGCACCTGCCTTCGAGCGGTGACGTCGCAGTCGCCGGTGCCGATCGCTCGCGTCTCACACATACGGTTCGCCATCGCCAGCAGACCGACTGCGTACGAATAGTTGCGCTTGCCTTGGCTGCACAGCTTCTCGACTTCCCTGAAGGGAGAGGAAGATGAAGGATATGGTGGAGCAAATAGAAGGGGAAGAACACGCGGATAAGGATGACGAGGAAATGAAGTAAGTGATTTCAGGCGGATCCTCCAGGAGAGAAAACAACGATCTACCTCTCCAAGGCCGCTTCCACTTGCGTGCAGACGTAGTTCTGAAGTGGCTGCAACGTAACGCGACTGAACAGCAAATCCACCACTCGTTCACGTAACGCATCCTGCTGCTCACAGCTGTCGCCGGAGAACGCCTGGAATACCGTTCCTATGGTACAATACTCTCAATGGACCAAGTTTGCAAAATTTTTAGTGCGACTACTGTATAATGCAGCCGGGAACAAAACGAAAATTTTGAAGAACACACGCGTAGGTGTTAAATAAGGAATGCAGAGAATAGAGAGAGAATAAGTATCACGATTCAGGTGACAAGTTGAATTTGAAACGTCAGAGCATGAAAATATAAAGGATAAGAAAGAAGGTTGGTGTTAGCCAACCCTTTGTGGGATGCGCCACGCATTTCACCTCTGCGAAGAGAATAAGCCAACATTTATCAGTCCCTTTGTGGGATACACCACGAATGCAACTTTAACGAGCTG
The DNA here is from genome assembly GCA_947396885.1 of Heligmosomoides polygyrus polygyrus. Classification (NCBI taxonomy): domain Eukaryota; kingdom Metazoa; phylum Nematoda; class Chromadorea; order Rhabditida; family Heligmosomidae; genus Heligmosomoides; species Heligmosomoides polygyrus. Next base: position 92,397,641 of record OX377204.1, on the reverse strand, counting down.
TCGTGAAGGCAGTTATGAGTATCCAAGTGTATCAACACGCCGAACGGCGACTCTCATACTAGCGCGACCTTGAAGTATCATCACTAACCTACAAAAAGCATTTTTTGTAAATCCTAAAATTCGCCAACACCTAAGTTCTCCAGCGTGCTTTTGCGGCATGATGTCGTCCACCACTTCCTTAGGTTCATCACTGGCATTCTTTCCAGACTAGCCAGTAGACAGTGGATCCGACGTCCATTTTCCGGATCATCAGATGATTCGGATAGGCCATTTTTCAAGCCCCGGATCCTCGGATGATTCGGATGAGGGTAATTTCGAAAACCCCGGATCTTCGGATGATTCAGATAGCGCCATTTTCGGCCGAACCGGATTTCGGATAATCCGAAACCGGATAAATCCGACCGGATATCCGAAAATGCATGATTCGGATCCCATGTCTACTAGCCAGTAACGTCATTGGTATAGATAGATGGATAGATGTTCCCTTTCAACCCCACCCCTCTCTTTAGTGATGCTCTCACGCTCACGGCAGACGTCGGCGACACGCCTTCTGATTTTGGACAGCCGTTGAGCAATATCGGTTATGCGTCTTCTGAATCCGGAAGCTCAGAATCGCGCGCAGTTCCCGTAGTATCAAGGAGAAAGAGCTCGCTGCTGCAGCAACATTCCACGTTGAGTGACAAATTTTACCCGCACAGAACATGGTGAAGCGTATCCCGCGCGGATTAGACCACTCAAACGTCATCGATGCTAACGAACTCAATTATATAGTGGTAGATGCATAGACAGATACCTATCCCATACAGGATAGCCCATATAGCGACAATGACATGGTGGCTAGCCAATAGAGAATTCAGCGTTCCATCGTTCCTATGCCCTGGTACCTTTCTGGACCCGGATTCATCAAGCAATTGGTATAGGTAGAGATACCGTAAGGGAATCATACCCACTACCAGCAATGGGTAGTTGGTAGGATCCGTATTCATGGAATGAACCAAGGGTAAGGTACGACTAGGCCTCTCGCGAGAACAGCTGATCTAACTGGAGCGCCATTTTGTCAATGGAGCGCGAATGAGTCGCGGGTATACGGACGTACCCACGATGATCGGAGGGTTTTCTCTACCCACTGATATAACCACGATTTTGCGGATAAGGGTTATCATGAATCGTGGGTATGTCCACATCGTGGGTATGTCCACCCCCTATACCCAGCATAGCTGTGGGTATGCGCGTTGATGAATCCGGGCCCTAGTATCAACTCACCGACCGGGAAGACTGAGCAGTATTAAACCACGAACCTCTATTAGTGGCGCACGTAACCGTCAATCAGCCCCTGTTGCCTGGCGCACTGTGGGACGATTGAAGAAGGTTCCAATGATTACTGTTACTTTACTGTTACTCTGTGGAGTAAGTTGTGGCGGTGGAGTTCCCTCCGATAGCTTTTCTCATGGCTGATTAACAAGCTTCAAAGTTGACCTGATTGAATATATGGAAATAGTGGCATATGTTTATGCACACTTCTGAATTCATAACGCTATATACTATTCTACAAGTGCCATGCCACAGGTTTGCCCTGTCCTGATCGTTTAGCACTTCTATTGCCCTATTTGCCTAATTTGTACACGGCCTGCTTCTATGCAATCCTGCCAGCTTTTTCGCTGGCACTTTCTGCAAGGTCTTTGAACTAACAAGTTCAAGAAGTCATGTGTTTGCTATTTTGCACATTCTGCTCTCTCCTACGCCATCTTTTGGCTTTAGTGGCCCACCTTTCACTCATTAAGGTCCTTAGGTTTCAATGCGTTGCAAGGGCGTGTGTAGCGCACTCGGAGGAGGCGTCGACTGTCGCACCCGATACCAGGCTCCTGGTTCGGATTTCCCGCCCAGGCCAACCAAGCCCTCCATCCCTTCGGGGTCGGTGATTTGGTACTAGACTTGTCTGGGAAGGATAAAGCGCTGACTTGTTTATCGGCTGGCCACCGCAAGTCATTGTATGGCCAAATACGCATTCAAATCGCCTCCACGATATCCCGTAAAAGTAGAATGCGTGGCGCATCCCAAAAAAGGATTGAGTAACATCGCCCTTTATCCTTTTAATCCGTTGCAATCCCCACATTGCAATTTATCTACCAAAGTTGCCCTTTTTGTATTTATATAATCTGTATCTGTGCTTGGGGTGTCGAGGTATTGCTTCCAGGAAACAGTTTTATCACTTCAAATCAGTTTCTTTAAGCCTCAGTTGGCTGGTACAGAGGTAGTAAGCTGTCACAACGATGTTTTGTTGCGGTCAAAACTTCTAGCGCCAGGCGGGACTCGAACCCGCACCTCCCTCTGACCAGGCAGGAATTCTCTGCGCCATTACACCACCGGCGCCGTTTGATCGAACGCAACATCGAACCGGTGGTGTAATGGCGCAAAGCATTCCCGCCCGGTCAGAGGGAGGTGCGGGTTCGAGTCCCGCCTGACGCTAGAAGTTTGATCGCAACAAAACATCGTTGTGACAGTTTTATCACTATTTCGTATTGCTTTTCATATGTTCTTGCTTCTGCCTTTTAGGTTTTCGTGCCTTTCGTTTACAAGGTCTTGTATAGTTTGCAGTTTGTTTTGCTGTTTGATCTTCTCACTTAGGTTTCTGTTTGGCATGTCTTCGCTAAAGTATTCATAAAGAAAAGAATGAATAAACTCCAATGCTAAAGCCCAAAATCAGTCAAAATACGAGAAAATTAAGTGGACCCATAACGATGAAGGATTGGGATCGCACAGGAGCGGATTTTTATCCAGTCTAATGGTCCACACGTGTGGAGGGAACATACCGCAGTGCCAAACAGGCTCAAGATTTCATAATATTATTGGTGTAAAAAACTGGTAGTCGCTCAAACGACACCAACCTGTGCGGAGATCGCCTGAAAGAGAGCGAACGCGTCGTGCTGTGTGTTGTTGAAGAACAGCTGATGTGAGGCCGATGGTCGAATCACTTCAGCGTTGCCGTCCGGGAGGAAGCCGAGTAGTTGCAACTGAAGTTGTACATATACATAATAGATGATGACAGCATGAAACAGCACATTTGAAACTCCAGAACTCTTCGGTCAACTCTTGAACAACTGTTAGGTGGGTATTTTCTCATTTTTCAAAAAAAAAACAGATTTATTCGTGCATTAGGATGTATTAGAAATTAAATTAGAATAGATCAGAGACATTGTCGCGTGGGCCAAATTGTCGAAAACTAGGTGGGCCGGCCACATAATGCGCTTCGCAGACACCCGCTGGACGAGAGTCGTCACAGATTGGATTCCGCGGGATGTCAAAAGAACACCAGGACGCCCACCAACGCGTTGGTCGGACTTCTTCGTGAAAGCCCTGAACGACCGATATGACGCTCTTCGTGTCCCTCGAGCGAGGAGGATCCATTAGAGCACTCTGGTACGCGACAGGGACGAATGGAGACGCTGCTGGCACCCGCTCGAGCAAGTCGATGATCAACGGGACGACAGGTGATACAGGTGATTAGAATATGTTCTGTAAAGTTACAGAACTAACCCCATGTGCTCCACCGGAAGAACATATACAGTCGTTCTCCATGTGTAGTAATTTTGTAGAATTTTGTATAAAAAACAATTTTCATGTAAGCAAATTCTGTAAAAATTCGTGTAAGCAATTCTCCCTGGAGAATCCGTCAGGCAGTAGACAGGCTTAAATTTTTCAAGCGAAGTTGTGGAAGGGCTATAGGACTACATCGGTACACCACGAAACGATAAACCTGTGATTGATGTCTATTTTCCACTGTGATATACTATTTTTCGTTTTAAAATGGATACCTTTTATATCATATTTGAAACTCTTCTATGCAAGCTCGATGCTTCTGAAATGAAACTGAACATTTTCCAGATCGAGCCGAGCCTTTTCCCGATTAAACACGACACTCCACGACACGGTTAGAATAATTTTTGGCGAAGAAAATTTATTTAAAACGATTAAATGACTTTCTTTTTAAATTTTTCATTCACCTGTTCCCATAAGTGGCTACACACCTTCAAGGTTAAGAAAGTTTAATTTTTTTTAATAGAAGAAAAGACTCCAAAGTGTACGGTTAAAATACTTTTTTTTTCAAGAAAAAGTATAATTTATTTTGAATATCCAATTCACCAAATCAATAGATCCTGGTTCGGATTTCGCGTCCAAGACTGGTACCAGACTGGCTCGGAGAAGGACAAAGTGCTGACTTGTTCATCGGCTGGCCATCGCAAGTTCTTGTACGGCCAAATACGCAATCAAATCGCCTCCACTATATCCGTAGAAGTAGGATGCATGGCGCATTCCAAAAGCAATTGAATAGCGCCGTCCTTTATCTTTTATCCTTTAGATGACGCCGTACCAAATTTTTCTTCAACGAAGAGCTTCTAATCGCCTCAAAGAGAGTCTAGTTAGTCTGTAACGCGATGGTCTTAATTTGGAAGATGTTCGGTCTGATTTCAGAAGCTTCAAGCATGCTTTAAAAAGTGCCCAATTCGAGGTGAAAATTATCCAATTTGACGTGAAAATGGTATTATATGAAAGAAATTTTATTTATATTTATTTAATTCTTCCTCTCTGATCTTCGAATAAATAACTAAATAAACAGGACGCCCTCCAACGCGTTAGACGGATTTCTTCGTAAAAGCCCTGAATGAAGGATATAACGCTCTTCGTGACCCTCGAGGAGGACCCATTGGAGCACTTTGGCACGCGACAGGTATGAATGGAGGAACTGCTGGCGCCCGCTCGAGCAACGCGATGATCAACGGGACGACAGGTGATACAGGTGATTTGTTTACTTGAAGCACATGAAAGTGAGCTCATTTTCATTGAGCTGTCATTATTAGCGATAGGATGATGTGATGATTCTGACCGCTACAGAATCAGAAGCACGCAAAGCTGCACATCAATCTGCAGCGCAAATACACCTTTAAAACCGCCCCACGACGCGCCACGCATAAGTTGAATGCATGGCGCACACACAAGAACTATCCAAGCGGATGTATCTTGCCGAACAAGCTCACCTGTCGCACTCTAGACGCATTATGTGGTCCCTTCAGCGACACATTCACATGCGAGACATTCGCCACACAGCATTTCACCCAGCCGCAGAAGTTCTAAATCAGAATGGATCCTCTACTGCATCCGAAGACAAGAAGAGAGGGAGTTTCCTCACCTGGTCCAGATTCTTCAACATTAAGTCGCGCCGCGATCCGTCAGAAGTCGCGGCTCGGAAGGCGATCTGCGACGTGCGACAGGCCTCGTCGCGCGAGTTGTCGATGAACACACAGAGCAGCACCGGTGAGCAGCCGTCGAACGTCACGTTCAGCGTCCGAGCGCGGCTTTTGTCCTCAAATTTTGAGGAAATTGGCCTTTTTCCACGAGATTTGTATGAGTAGCAGAACGGTACTAGTCGTCAATGTGGCCTACATGCGAAGGGGGCACGCTTGAGATCAATCAGACAGCACTGAACGGGCTCATTGGCCGGAGAGAGCATGTGCGGTCAGTGCGCTTATTGGATAGTGCGTGTTCTTTGGTGCTCTGATCAGTTGAAATTTTGCGATGCGTTCCTGTCCCATGTAGGCCAAATTAGCGACCAGTACCGAAGTGTTTAACGCTTAGTGTTTAAAACGTTTTGAATTTATAACAAGCAACCTGTATTCACCCGTAAGAAGGGATTTCGGCATGTAGCGCCTAACCTTAAGCCTCTTCTGCTTCTATAGCTTCCAGTGCAGGTTAAGGTATCTACGTTCTTCACGTTAAATTAGACACTTTTTGTCAAATTAGACAGCTTTCTGGTGAAATTGTATGCCTCCAAAGAAACTTGATGCTTCTAAAACCAAAGTGATAGTCTCCCAAATCGAAACGAGCTCCTTACCGGTCATACTACAGACTCTCTAAGATGGTTTTTGCTGGATTTCTTGCTCAAATAAAGTTCGGTATAACTTTCTTTGGATTTTTTAGTTGAGCAGCCGGAATGAGTGTAATAGTTGTATAAAATTTTTGTACATGTCGCAAAGGTGAGCAGCATTGATAGATGGGAACGTTCCAGCCAATAATAGCCAAACATAGCACAAACCGAACACATCGCAGCCAATCACGGTACCGACTGTACACGCCATCTCTGAATGGCACGCTCTTTCAATGCCGTCTGATTGGATAGAGCGTTCCTATCTCCCAATGCTGCCCGTCTTCGCGACATACCCCAAAACTTTTATTTCTATTAACTTTTATTTTTTATTTTCATTTTTGAAAAAATAATTAACCAAATTTCGTTTTGAAGCGCAAAAAGACAGCACTTAATCATTTAGTATATTAAATGAGAAGATCGCGCCGTGCACTCAAGGAACACGTCGGTTTAGGTTGATAGTGTAAATGCTGCTTACATAAAGCATCAAAGCGAGTATATGTGTGTTCTTTACAGCTGCTTTCGTTGTACCGTTTACAGGTGCGAAATTCTATGCAATCAGAAATGCTGCTATCAATCGAATAAAAATCGCGATGTCTTGAAAGATGGCATGGCGTAATTAGCACTGAAAAAGGGCCGCCTACCTGCTCTTTAAAGCAGGTTTTTAATCATTATTTTCCTCAGAAAATAAAATTTTTATAAAATTTAAAACAACGTGTCCACTTGTTGGGTAGGAGAATTAAAACGTCAAAGAAAGTTATACAAAATTTTGCTTGAACAAAAAATGATTCTAATCTTTTTGTAGGTCTAATTAAATGTAGAAGAAACTCTTTTCAATCAGACTCAGTTTGACTTCAAGCCTAACGCGTTTGAAGTCAAACTGAGTCTGATTGAAAAGAGTTTCTTCTACATTTAATTAGACCTACAAAAAGATTAGAATCATTTTTTGTTCAAGCAAAATTTTGTATAACTTTCTTTGACGTTTTAATTCTCCTACCCAACAAGTGGACATGTTGTTTTAAATTTTATAAAAATTTCATTTTCTGAGGAAAATAATGATTAAAAACCTGCTTTAAAGAGCAGGTAGGCGGCCCTTTTTCAGTGCTAATTGTTGTTTTAGGCTTGTTTGTCCGAAGACTTTTGAAATTCAAGACGAACTCTTCCAAATCCAAATGAGCTTCTTCTATCAGGTTGTCCGGAAAGTTCCCAGCGTTTTGTGTTGCTATTTTTCATTCGCCTATCATTAAATAAAAATTCAATTTGCACTGCGCATTAATGCCACTTTTTAATACATTAAACTAGAGACTTTCCAAAAGGGTTAGAATAATTTTTTGTTCAAGGAAAATGTTATTACAGCTTTCTTTGAAGGTTTAATTCACCTCCCAATAAGAGAACGCATAATTTGAAATTTTGTAAAAATTTCATTTCTTGAAGAAAAACGATGACTTAAAGCTTGTTTTATAAGGGGGTTTTGTATTGCCATTTTTTATTGCCAAAATAGAGATTGCGCCGTGCATTCGTCCGAAACGTCACGATTTTTATTCGATTAAACCTCTGTTTGCATGGAGTTTCATGCCTATAAACGGTGCAACATAAACAACTGTAAAAAGACATATATCCCTACTTTTATGTTGAATGCAATGTATTTACACCATCAATTAAATAAGCATTGCGACTTGTTTTTCGAGTGCATAGCGCGATCCAGCCTTTTAATGCACTATATGATTGCTGCCTTGTTGCGCTTCAAAACAAAATTTAATTTATTGCTTTTTCACAAACAATGCAAAGATTATAAAATGATTATAAAATTATTACGCATCTCGGTGCAGGTGAACTAAAAAACTTCAAAAAAGTTCTACCAATTTTTCTGGGGCAAAAAAATATTTTAACCACCTTAATGAGTCTGTAGTTTAAATTGCCTATAGGACATCTCCTTATGAAAGAGCTTGCTTCGATTTCAAAAGTCAGGCTAGCTTAGAAGTATTCAATTTGATTTTAAAAGTGGCCAATTCGATTTGAAAATTGTACATTTTTTCAGAAGATGTTCAAAATAGAAGTGGGCTATTAGATCGGATCATCACCTTCGTGAGGAGCAGCAGGGAACTAAATAATATTATACGAACATGAAGCCATTTTTCCACTAATTGGAGAGAAGTAGGCCATTACTGAAGACTAAACGTTGCTCACCTCATCACCGCTCTCCCAGAACGTCTCCGGACTTCCATCCGTAAGACAGACCACCATCGCTTGTCGTGAGCTGGCCTCAATACGAGCATGATTCGTCACATCTCGCATTTCCTGAAGAATCAAGCAGCCATCGTTCTCGATTGCGAAGAATATGAATATAGGGACGCTTTTAACACCCGTTTGGGAATGCGCCATGCATTTTGATGTAACCCACCTTCACATCGACGCGGTCGTTTCCCTGGTGGACTACACGAGACGGATCAGTAGAGTCCGTGATCCAGTTCTCGGAAATCGACGGCTCCGACAGCACTCCACCAACGGTTCCGAGGATGTTGCAGGTCAGAATAAGGAGCTCCTGAAAGAATCGCAGGTCAACATAAGAATAAAAATCGCGCTCTCAAACTACCACGTGGAATGCCTGTGGAATGGGCCCTTTACATAAAATACTGAGTCTTTTTGGAAAATTTTCGGGGCCCGATCGAAGCACTTTAAGGCATATTTATTCTAACACACAGACACCTAAACTAATCCTCTGAAAGCGAGCTGCAGTTACAGTAACCACGCCTCCTATGCGATTCCTTTTGATGAAGAGGTCTTTTAGGAGGTTTTAGGTGCAGGTACCTAACAAGTAAACTCCCATCCACGCTACTTTTGATAAGATGTGTGTCGTAAGCTGATTAAAATCTTTAAACAATAAAGATTTCGGAAACAGTAAGCTATTCAGCTGAACGTTTCCTATTCTTCAAACGCCTCGGACTAGAAGTGTTACAATCCCAAAGCGAGTAGTTCGTCTCACGTTTGGCTTCCGGCTCGGACTACTGAACAAATCGGAATTCTACAGAGGCTACACTCCTTATTCGACCGAAGTGTGGGACAGACGACATGCAAGCACAACAGACCTGCTCATGCGCTGTCAACTGAATGGTCCACGCTTTGAAGCACAGCGAACGAAGCCTTCCGTCGACACCCGATGACTGAAGGATGACGGCGATGGTGTAGAGAAAGGCGTGAAGATGCTGAACCATTTTCGCTGAAAGTGACACCTACAGATCGGAATAAAAAGAACGAAATGTTGCAGTCCTGTTTAGCCACAAAATTTACATTCACAGGTTTATCAATAATATTTGGCTGGCCGGAAAGTCCTAGGCCTTTTGTGCAACCGCTTTTCGTTGGTCTACTGCTGAATCAATATTCAACTTACTTCGCATTTTTATATAATAAAGGATAAGGATAAAGGACGGCGTTACTCAATCCCTTCTGGGATGCGCCAGCGCATTTTACTTCTACGGGATGTCGTGGAGGCCACATGAATGCGTATTTGGCCATACGATGACTTAACGAGCCGATGAACAGGTCAGCGCTCTATCCTTCCCAGACGAGTCTGGTACCAATTCACCGACCCCGGAGGGATGGAAGGCTTGGTTGGCCTGGGCGGGAAATCCGAACCAGGAACCTGGTACCGGGTGCACGCGACAGTCGCGCCTCCTACGACTGCGCTACACGCGCCATTTTATATAATGTCTACTAGTAATTCTTCGCTCTATCTGACGGACTAATTTGTGTTTGACCAATGCCTGACAAATGTGTTCCTTCAAGGAATTGTTGGAGCATGTCGAAAGAGCAATTCAGATTTTTATTGCAATTTCAAATCAGGCCAACCCGCCGCTGGAAAAGCCGGCGATCAAACAGGTATGGGCCGAATAGGGTTGGAGAAAGGACCGTGCAACGGTGTTCGAGACATTTCGTTCTGGAGCTCTCAACCTTGAAGATGCACCCCGAAGCGGCAGACCTACGGCTATCCAGGACGACGATCTGAAGCCCTTCGTGGAAGGCAAGCCATCGCAAGCAGTCCATGAGGTTGCGGAAGGTCTAGAAATTAATGAAACCTTTGCTTCGTATGGTTGAAACGCCTCGGAAAGGAGAAAAGGCTCAAAAAGTGAGTGCCCACGATTTGAGTGATCGCCAGAGAATATCTCGTTTAGAAATCTGTTCTTCTCTTCTTCTCCTGAGCGTTTAGTCCCGTGCAGTCGCAGGGTTCGCTGTTCTTGTGATCTGTCGCCACCTCATCCTATCAAGGACCTCATCTGCCGCGGCGCCGACCCTTGGTGTACCCATACTGTGATGTCCACTTTCCTTGTCTCACCCGTGTGGAGTTCGTATCGCCGCTTTCGAGCTTTCGTACATTCCCTTATGAGAAATCTGTTCTTCTGTGAGGAATCCAAACGACCCGCTTTTAGCTCGAGTCGTCACAAGTGATCAAAGTGGGTTCTGTACGACAACAGAAGAGACTAGGAGAGTGGGCTGTCGGCGATGTCGACGAATCCCAGGCACTGCCTAAAGCCGAAATCCCACCAGAAAAGATGATGGCAGCAGCGTGGTGATAGTCGGCGGCTGACGTGATTCACTACAACAATTTGGAACCAGGCCGAACCATCACACCAGAGTCCTACACTGATCAACAAAAGAGGTCCCATTCTTCTGCATGACAATGACGACCCACACGTTTCGCAAATCACCATGCGAAAATTGAACGAATAGGACTTGATGTTCTGCCTCAGCCGCCATGCTCACGAATCCTTGCGCCGACCGACCTTTTCAAGCACTTGCAGAAATTGCTCACTGGTAGAACCTTCTTAAATCAAGACTACGCAAAAACGGCCTTTTTAGAATTTGCCGCATCTCGACCACTCAGTTTTTTCTCTGATGGAATCATCCAACAAGCGTCGAGTTGGAAAGAGTGTGCTGATTCCAATGTTGCTTATTTCGATTGAATCCGGTGAGCATGGAGAAAGTTATGATCGTTTGAAGTGGTGGACCGGTCAAAACTGCCAAACTTTCCAGACAACCTAATATTAGGGGGGGGGGGGGCAAAAGTAATGAGACACCCCATGCCGTGTCCATATATCTCGTGGCTGGAGTCTGGATTCGTACTTGTTGTATTTGTATGTTTGTATGCTACTTACTGAAGCCCATCTGAAAAGTTACCACTTCCGCCCTTTCCAGAAGCATGCCAAAACCCCAGCCTGTCTCATGCCGAAACCCCAGTCTGACGAGTCGACCTGTGTCGCGCAAATCTCCCCCAATTCCCAACCCCGAGCAGCCTGGGCTCAATATTCACGCAAGATGAGAAGTACGTCTTCTACCTTAACCCTGCCAAGCAGCGAGTCTGGGTGAGGCCTGGTGAATTGTTACCGACCTTCGTTCGGCGAGATGTGCACGGCGAGAAGCACCTTTGGAGCTTTTCGGTCTGCGCCCGTGGATCGTTTTACCGGAAGCTGTTTCCCAAGAGCACTACGATGAACTCCAAAGCCACTGTGAACGAAATAAAAGAGATGGGCCGGCGACTCGCTCTTATTCATTCGCAGCGCTTCAAGAAGGTTCTCCTCTTCGACAACGCCGCACCCCATCGGGAACAAGTAAGCACGGATAAGCTTGGCCAGCTGGGCTACGTTCACATGCCTCACCCACCGTTTTCGCTGGACATCTCTCCATGCGACTACCACTACTACTTGAGCTTACAGGACTTCCTAGTCGGAAGGGACACAAGAACCCAAGCAGTCCTTGACAACCATATCGAGCAGTTGATCAACTCTAGGCTCAAGCAGTTCTGGAAGGATGGGATCAGGAAGTTGGCTGAGCGATGGCAGCAAGGTCATTGCCCTTAATGGCGAATACACTCCTCAGCATCGTTGAGTTGTAATTGAGTTATAAAGGGATAAAGATTTTTTCATTTTGTCTCATTACTTTTGCCCCCCCCCCCTAATAAATAGTTGACCAGCATTGTCGTTTGGATAGAGGTGAACCCATGAGTGGCTCCACTACTCGGAGCGCCATGTTAAACTTCATTCCGGGGTTCACTATTTCACTAGCAGATTTCACTGAACAGTCAAAGATGGGCTCTCTGCGACCACGCAATGGAACTTTTCGTTACATTCACCAGTACTAGCTTAACCTATTACTCTTCAGTCTGCGGAAGACCCTTCTGGAAGCTAACTGTGGAAGGTCCCTCTAGAGGCCCAACCACTAGTTAGACCTCTGGCTTTTCTGCACCTCGAGACATCTTCGCGACCTCTTCGAAGTCGCTAGCAATCGTTAGGTCACGGTGAGATGAGTCCAATTCTTTCAACAAGATACCAACCTGCCAGAGGTCCTGCCAGAAAGCACAACCTCCATGGATGTGGTAGTACTCGTACTTGTTGTGAAGTGATAACATCCGACAACGAGCTGTACGATGACAAAGCAGTCAGGTATTGCAGTATGATGTCCGATACGCTGTAAAAAAAAATAAACTACTCCTACTAATTGTAAAACAAATGTAAAGTAATTGCGAAAGAACAAAGCAAATGTAAACAAAACGCCAGTCCTTTTGTAGAATTGTAGTACACTAGAACGATATGGTGCTGCTACCAATCATCTAACTTAAACCTATTCACCCTATCCTCATTGCCAAAACACATAATTTCTCCCTCCATCCGTACTTCCACAATTTTGCTTTTTAAGAAGATCTCCGACTCCATGATGCGGATTTTCTAATGCGACTCGGACACTGGGTCACCACGGGCCGCACAACCAGTTGCTATTGGGGTGAAAACCTGTTGCTACGTATAGGGTGGCTGAAAAGTTCGGGCAATTTTTTGCGGCGCTACTTTTGGCCTTGAAATTGAGGTTTTTTTGTTATTTCTGTTGTTTCCGTTGTATTCCTCGCGCAATTTTGATCTAGAATCTGTTGCTCCAGTTTTCTCGTTTTCAGTTGTGCTTGCGTTATGTCTCGTGAAAGTGAGCGTATCACCGTCGTCGAGCTGCACAAGACGGGAATGAGGACCGCGGACATAGTTCGAACAACCGGCTTCAAACAAAGGACCGTCTACAAGATTGTAAGACGCTACAAGGAGACTGGCGGGACCTCGGACCGTCCCCGCAGCGGCCGTCCCACCACTGCGACAACACCGGAGAACATCAACAAGGTTCGTTGTCGCATTAGCCGGAATTCTGAGGTATCGATGAACAAGATGGCTACGGATCTCGGGATCAGTAGGGAACGAGTCCAGCATATTGCCAGGAGGAAGCTGGGATTACGCAGCTACAAAGTAGCTCGTATTCACTTCCTCAACGACGCGATGAAAGCTGAGAGGTTGAGGAAATGCAGGCGAATGCGTCAGCTGGTCGGCGATGGTCGCTTGTCGAAGGTGCTGTTCACCGACGAGAAGATCTTCACGGTCCAGCCGGTTCACAACCATCAGAATCGCCGGCAGCTGCTTAAGAAGGGTCAGCAGAAGACGTCGGCCGCAAGGACCATCAGCCGCCGCCATTTTCCAGCCTCGGTGATGGTGTGGGCTGGAATATGCGCTACCGGAAAGACGCCGCTGGTCTTCATGGAGCAGAACGTCAAAATTAACGCTGCCAGCTACCAGCAATATGTCCTCCGCGACGTACTGGAGCCGTGGGCGACGAGCCATTTTGGCGAAACCGGATTTTCTCTTCAGCAGGACTGGGCACCAGCGCATTCCGCCAAATCCACGATCGCCGTTTGCGAGGAGCTCTTCCCAGGGTTTTGGAGCAGGGACATCTGGCCATCCAACTCGCCTGATCTCAACCCGATGCATTATTCTGTGTGGTCGATCATGGAGCAGAAGATCTCCACTACAAGATACGCCACCGTTGAGCAGCTGAAATCGGCGTTGTTGAGATCCTGGGACGAGATTACAGCGGAGCAGTGTGCGACCATCATCAGCGACTTCCCAAAACGACTGCGAAAATGTATTGAAGCCAAAGGAGGAAATTTTAAGCACTTGTTGTGAATTTTCCTGTTGTATTATGTTGTTGTTGATCTAATGAAGTTTCTGTTATTTTTGTTTGTAAATCTTTGGCGTTTATGTAGTTTTTTCGTACTGCTGAAATACTTTGAAAAATTGCCCGAACTTTTCAGCCACCCAGGTACGAGCTGGATATACGTGGATATATGGCTTCACAAGAATCGGGGGTGCGAAAGCGACTATCCTGCAACACTCTAGCAACAGGAGCCGACCCTTAAACCCACCCACAGGAGTGTCAACGGAGTGCAGGTAATCGCACCGGGCCCCCTCACCTGGCCAATCGGCGCAGCCCGCCACTCCCACTGCAACAGGTTTCCACCCCAATAGCAAGTGGTTGTTCGGCCCGGGGCCAGCGAGTGCCAGAGGAGGAAAGATCTAAAGTATGTATAACGGATAAAATATGTATAAAGGTCGGCGTCATTCAATTTCTTTGCGATATGCGCCACGCATTCTACTTCTACAGGATGTGGTGGAGGCAACATGAATGCGTATTAGGCCGCCAGTGTTTTATCCTTTCCACACAAGTCTGCTATCAAACCTCCGACCCTTGAGGGAAGAAAGGCTTATTTGGCACGGGCGGAAAACCCGAACTAGGTTCCGACTCGGTGCACGTGACAGCCAGCACCTCCGTCTGCGCTACTACGTCCCGATGAAAGATCTGGTTCATGTCGCCAAGACGGATAGCATTGGGAAGTGGTGGTGCGCCAGCCAATCATAACCAAGCAAGGCACCGGCCGAAGGCACATCAGCCAATCAGAAAGCTGATTCTACACATCCACTCTGAATGGCATGTCATGTGAGTGCGATCTGATTGGCTGGCGCGCTGCCATTCTAGATTGCTGCCCATGTTTGCGACATTCAAAAATCTGTACAAACATAAATACCAACAAGCTCACCTAGTTTCCGAAGACACAAGCCGAAGCAACCAGTTCCATACTCGGAATGCATGTGAAAATCCGATCGCTCGAATGATCGACTGCTCGCATGCGGCTCGGAGTCTGAAAGATTTCACTGAAACTTGAAGGATGAAGGATCACACTACTCATTTTTTTTGGGGGGGGGGGGGAGGGGTACGTCACGAACCCACCTCTACGGGATGTTCTACAGGTAATTTGAATGCGTATTACAGCTGTGCTCCCGAAATATGCTCACAGATTCTGAATACTCGAATTCGAGTACTATTATTTCACTCGGATTCGGGTATTCAAATTCGAATGAAAATCATTCGAATACCTACGCGAATAGGTTATTCGAGCACAACTACGATGCGTATTTAGCCTCAAAATTGGCTTGCGGTGGCGCACGGATGGCCAAATCGATGTTTTATCGTTCCCTGGCATACGGGCATCAGTTATCCGAATCCGGAGAGATGGAAAGCTTGGTTGGCCTGGACCCTACCAGAAACCTCCTCTATTCGTGATGCACGTGACAGCCGGCGCCTCCTCCGGATGCGCTATTACGCGTCCAAGGTTTAATTTACCAAAAGACAGAGTGAACATACCTTTTCAAATCATGATGTTCCACCACAAAGGCTAACACCGGTCTCTTTAGCATTTCAGCAGTACTCGGCGTATGGTGGGAAATCAGAGTTCGTAAGGCGGCTGATGGTGATTGCAGCACCTTAAGGATTCAGACGTGATTGTCCTAGAATTCTTAGCAAAATCAGTGCTCTGTAAGATGACGTACCTCTCTGGTGTCACCCTCGTCACTTCGGGTTCCGTCAAGAGCCATAGACTGTAGCGGAACGGCCGGCGGCGAAGTTGGAAGGGCCTTTGGACCCGGATCGGAGGCGTGTCCCGTCTTGCTCAGAGACTGAGACAGAAATGATGAGCGAGCGAATAGAGCCGAGTCCACCTAAAGAGAGACATAGACGGAGTTTCAAAATTGAGTTTTCTTAATTTAAAGTAGGGCCCTTACCACCTTCTTCCCTATAGGCCCACTTCGTCCCATCACAGAGGGACTTGGAGTTTGCGTAGGGAAGAGATTGATCGTCCATCCGGAGGTTGCTGTCGAAGAGGCCTGAAAAAGGGTTTTGTGTTCCGGGAGCAACAACCAAATATGTCGAAGAAACACGAAATAAGACGTGAAGAAAATTAGCTCCATAAAAGATGTAACAAAAAAGGAAACGAGAAAAAATGAAATTTTGTAGAAGCTGAAGAAATAATAGAAGTGTTAGGCGCTAGTGTGGCCTACATAGGGAAGGGAAATTCAACGGACCAATCAGGCCGTACTGAATGGGCGTGCCACTCAGAGGTAGCATTTACGATCGTCGCTCTGAACGACTGGTGCGTATTCGGTCGGCGTCCGGATTGGTTGTGATTGGCTGGTGCAACTCCGTCTCCCCCATGTAGGCCATACTAACGACAAGTACGGAAATATGTTTGTGAGAAGTGAACAAAAATAGAAACAACTTAAATGTAAAAAAAACAGAAGACGTAAGCATGAACTTAGAAATTTAACCATGGCGAGCTGCCGCCGAGTTATTTCGGGGTTTAACGAAGATCACTCGCGTCAAAGAGAGTGCTGGAGGATCCAGACTCATTGGGAATGACGGTACTTCTCCAACTTGATGTATTCTCCCTACATCTCCTTCCCACTCTCGACGCCTCTCCATCTACCCTGATTCATCTCATTGAAAAGCAAGAACTGGTTCAGACGCCATCGTAGAACTTTTCCTCGTAGCCCCTCCTGGACGTCTACTACTAGAGTGATCCGAACGCTCCGCTGGATGCTTCAGAATGTCGTTGGGTAGGAGCAGTAAAAGAGGTCAATAATCGGGAAATGGACAGCATTGTGACGTGGGAGCGCACCAGCCAGTCAAAGCCAATCAGAGCCCCGACCAAACACGCGCCGGTCAATCAGGTTACCAATGTATCTGAATAACACCTCAATTCGTTGCGGCCTGAATGGCTAGCGCTCGCTGCCCGCGCGATTGCTCCTCTGTCCTGTGATTGGCTGAGCGCGCTGTTTCCCACGTTGGGTTGCCGATGAGGCGCTTCGACCGGTCCGAGGCATGGGAAAATGGCTGAAGTCAGCGGTGGGTCGGCACAAGCTCCGCCCCTCCGGCATAGCCAGTCGACGTCGATCGTCCTTGCGCTCCAGCGGTGAAGATAATCGCTATCAAGTCTATACTCCCATCTCATGGAGTTGCCATGTGTCCAGCCGGAGGAGTAGTGAATCCTTGTATATTTCCTGGTCACTAGGCGGACGGCAGAAAGACCTCCGACGCTTATGTTGTATGGACCTTCTGGGGCTTCCTTCCGTGGACGCTTGGGGAGGCGTGGAGTTAGATAGCAAAAAGTCAATGGAAGGTCCATGCACTTCTATACTCCCATCCTGCCGGGTGGCCATCGCTGGGCCTCGGTTCTGCAATACATTTTCGAGGCTCAATGTGGAGTAACTGTACCAGGAGAGGGCCGTAGGGCCTAGCGAGCACTGCGCTCACCCCCACCGCCTCAGGGAAATTCGTTCAATACGATCGAGGAAGGTGTCTGACCTTATTCTCTGCTTCTGTCCCATGATGAAATTTGTCGCTCAATACGTGTCGCAATGAATTTCATGGAGTTTCCTTGTGTCCAGCCGGAGGTGGGTGAGTCCCTAGTACTGCGGGGTCACTGCGTGGACGGCAGACAGACCGCCGCGCAGGTTGGACCGCGGCGTCCGTATAAATTGTCTGGGTGTGTATACGTCCCTTGTCTGATATGGGTATTCTGGGGATTCCTTTCCGTGAACGCTTGGGGAGGCGTGGAGTTGGGTGGCAGGAGGCAAAGGAGGAGTCAGCCCGGACAGCTGAAGTTCCGTCAATATGTCGGGCATGCAATACGGTTCAAAGACATGGTAGTCAGTAGGGTTACCCTTCCCCACGGTTGAGCTCCATCTGGATAACCCTCGCATGCTCATGGAGTGGTTAGGTGCTTTACTGACAGAGGATCGTCTCCGCCTGCGGGGTCATCGACCGCAATACTGCCCACCTCAGCGACATGGAAATTGTCTAGCCAATAGCGATATGTAAGAGAAATCTACAAGTCAAATGGCTACTATCTATTACTACATTGTTTTTTTAAAGTGAAAAGTATAATAGATGACCCGTAGAGAAGTCAAATCGATCAAAGTTCCCAACGAAAACTTATGAAATCATTTGCACTTACATCGTCATCGGGAAAGTAGAAACGCTAAACCTCGCTAGTCTTAGATGAACACTACGCAACTCTGATTAATAACAGCTGAAACAGAACAATAGCCAATAAATGCTACGGAATAAGCCACACCTTTGAATCACAGTCGAGCGACGAGTTCAGGTCCAGCAGGAACAGGGCATTCTGTCGCATGATGATCTCCGGACGAGAGTCGAACGCGGTGGTTGACAGGCGGAATTCTCGCCATCGTCGAGTCCTTTCCTGAAATCGATTTGTTGTTAAAATACTCGGAACTGGTCGTCATAAAGATCATACAACCATTCTAAAAGCCTTGGTGAGAGCAAAATGATCGAAAAATGGGAATCAGCACAGTCAAAAGCAGTTTCTCAATTAAAAATTCTAGAGAAAGATGAAAAAAGGTATAATAAAACAATAAAAGAAATGCCTAAAAATTGAAAACAAAAAGATGAACAAAAACAAAAATAAAGCACAATGGTGAGAGTACTCTTAACGTTCGAGAGTTTTACCTGGCGATGCCCAGCCGGTGTTTTCCGTAAGTACTGAGCACGACATCCGGGACACAGAAGATACCTGAAAGGTCGCATTTATTGAAATTAAAAAAATTATTCCCATTTTTTCAAATTGTAGATCAAATAGGTGATGAAGTCTCAATATGACATCGGTTGATATGACGCGGAACATCACACTAGTTCACCTTCTTGGCATTGTGCACTGCGAAAAATCCAGGTTAGCCTTCTAGTGTATAATATTAGATAATTTCCAGTAATTTTCATGTAGGAAGGATTGAGGTTTCCATCTTTTATTTATTTATTTATTTATTTATTTATTTATTTATTTATTATTTTTTGAAAAATGGTTGACGTCAGCAGTTGATGGGCACAAGCTCCGCCCTTCCTACTCTGCCAGTCGACGTTGATCCTCCCTGCGCTCCAGCGGCGACGTTATCCGCTCTCTCTCTTCTATACCTCATCCTGCCGTATGGCCAACCGGCTGTTGAGCCCCGGTTTTTGCTGCTCACTACGGGGTAAAAGCATCAGGCCGTAAGGTCTGGCGAGCTCTATGCTCACCTCCACGGTTTCAGGAGATTCCTTTCAGAACGACCAAGGCGGACTTCTGCCACTGTTCTATACTATCGTCTTGTGCATGGTATTGCTGCTGAATATGCATCATAAAAAATCTCATGGGGTTCCCGTATATCCAGCAGGAGTAATTGAGTCCTTAGTATACTACTACCTGGTCACTGCGCGGTCGGCAGACAAACCGCTTCGCAGGTTGGACCGCAGTGATATTGTGTAGATGATGACTGTGTATATGTCCCTTAACTTGTATGGGCATTCTGAGATTTCCTTCCGTGTACGTTTGGAAGGCGCGGACTCAGGTGGCAGGAGGAGAATGCAAGGGTCAGTCAGCAGGTGGAGCTCCATCAATTCGTCGACCAGGTAATACGATTCAACGACAGGGCTAATTAGTAGGGCTTCCTTTCTCCACCATAGGGTACCATCTGGGTGACCCTAGCCTGCTCATTGGCGGTTAGGAGCCTAGCTGCAGGGGATCTTCTCCGCCCACGGAGCCACTGATCGCAACAAAAGAACGCGAACTTGAATGCCCGTTCATAACTCAGTTAGTGAAGGTTCAACTGTGAAATTCGTTGACAAAAAGTCCATCTAGACCCTCATTATGCATAGTTAGGAACGAGAAAAGGGAACGTTTACACTAAAGCACCTAGCGTTAAGAGAAACCGCACCAAATCGAAAAATTTAGCAGGATTAAAAGAAGTAAGAGAAGAAGAACGTTATCACATGGATTTCTCATGCAATAAATGATGATGATAATGATGATGAAGGTAGGAAGTAAAATTCTCTCACCACGTCGAAGCCGCCCTGCCGCCGCTACCGCAGTCGCCAGACCAGCCAGAAGTAAACTTTCCAGACGAGTTGTAGCCGTATCTGGAAAATCCTATTGTAGTAGCACTTCTTATATAGACTGTTTGTCCTTTGTATTGTCTAAAGATCGCATTAAAAAATAAAGAAGCAGGTTGTTAAGTAAGGTTAGAGGCAAAGCACAGAGTTGACGTCTCCCTTATGGATGCGCCATGCACATTCCCTCTATGCGATATTTGTCGCGACCGCGATCGCTCCTCGGTCCGTGACCGGCCCGGGCGCGCAGTTCCCACGGTAACTTGCCGATGAGGCACCCTCGATCGGTCTGGGAGCATGGGAAAATTGGTGACGTAGCACCATCGATCGGCGCGCGCCGCCTCCTCTCGACGAGCGCGCGGCCGCATACGGCGTTCTGCGCTCCCGCGACGAGGTCTGCCGACTTCTCGCCTGCTCCCATTCCGGGTGGCTACCGCGGGGCCTCGTTCCTGCACTATTCGCTGCTGACAATACGGACAGAAGCGCCAGGAGAGGGTCGCGGGGCCTGGAGTCTCACCTACGATGGCCAGAGAACGCCTGACTATCCTCTATTCTCGTCATCGTATTATTGGATGTCTACTGGTTGCGAAGCCAATGATTCTTGGCTGATAGGCCTATGTCATACCATCGCTCTTCGCTAGCGAAGGCGATGGACAACTAACATAATTGGGGAAGGGACGGTATCAGACGTTGTGGAGGGGCAGACGCCTGTAGCAGTTGTCCGATCCACCGCTAGCGAAGGCTCGCTAGCGGGTGTCATACTTTCGAGCGATACGGCATCGCTACTGATGCGACCGCGTCGCTGAGCTGAGCAGAGCGTCGGGCAGCATCGGTAGCGATGCTACGACGCAGCTGCACACAACGCTATTAACTGCGCGCCTATTCGCTAGCTGCACGCTAGCGAAGAGACTTCGCTCATCGCTCTGTTCGTCGCCTTCGCTCGGGGTGAGCAAAGGTATGACATAGGCCATACAGTGTGCGTGTGGAGAAACTGGGTGAGTCTCTTTGTATCAAGGGCATTGGTTGGTTTATGTACATGTCATGTATTGTCATCAGGGTTCCCCTGGGATCGGGTTGTCCCTCCGAGGCGGTGTGGGAGCTGAGGAGCTGGGTGGCTGAGGCCAAGGAAAGAGGCCAGCCGGCACTGCTGGAGATCGACCGATACGTCATGGGCAATACGTGCGATTCTGGCAATACGTGGGGAATCCCGTGGGGTTAGGTAAGAACTGGGAACCTTCCAGTGCCCTTGGAGCGACACGGAGCCGCAAAAGCAACGAGGGACGCCCTAGCCTGCGGGCCACCGATCGCAACAATATTGCCAAATCAATGACTCGTTACTTGAAAGACTAAAGACTAGTGGGTTATGTTCCTGCTTTTTTCAATGGAAATCATAATAACGTCTAAGATGATTCAATGAATCTGAAGCATGACAAACCCCTGCGCATCCTGACCACATCCCGGATGGTTCATTCGCATATGCACAGTAACTGGCACCTTGAAGCTGCAGTCACACAGCTCACATCCTCCTCCAGACGCCTAAAGTAGAACATTGATTTACTTAATAATTGAATTAATTTCAAAGTTTTCGAATGGTTGGGGTTGAAAGCCAATGATTTTTACCGATACGCAAAAAAGAAGCAGAAGTATAAAAACGTTAAATAGAAATGGAGTAATATGAGAAAAATAGATTGCCCTCCTTATCGCAGAGTTGTTAGTCTATTAAATTAGAGCGAACAAAAAAAAAATAGAGACCAAAAAGGATAGGATGCTATAGAAGAAAAACGATATTACAAAATTAAACCAATTTAGAAAAATTTGAAAGTCTCTCAGGACAAGTCTTTCGGCGCTAAAAAATCTTACATATTCGAGAAAGTCCGAAATCAGTGACCAAATTTTATTTTAAAAACGCAGATTAGCGAAGCAATTGATACCACGCACCTCGCGTTTTCTCGGAGCAGATCCGAAAGCCTTGCCACCGGCTGGCGGAACGATAAGGTGTTGGTCGACGCTGGTTCTGACGGCAGCGCAAACTTCTATCCACAGACGGACGATCGGCTGAAGAGCCGCTGGCGCCGACGACTCTCGGACCTCCGTGTGGTTCCATAGCTGAAGAGAAACGCTCTGCAAAGAGCTCTTAGATGTTTGATTCTGAAGTTGTTTGGAATGTGATGGCAGCTAAAAAATGATTATTTTCTTCGTGGCAAGATGTCAAATTAGCTGGGCCTTAGCACCTCCTCCGTGAGGAATTTCGGGAACTAGTCGTTAATGTGGCCTACATGGGGAAAGCGCGACCAGATCATTCAGGCCACACCAAACCAATTGCAAAAGACCGACGAACCAACTATAACAACCAGAGTGCGCGTGTACGGTGGGCGCCTGATTGGCTGGCTCCTGTTCGATCGGTGCTCTGATGGGTTGTGGTTGTTGTTGGTTGTTGGTTTCATTACCCAAGTTTGTGGTAATGTGGCGGTCCGTTCGCACATCATTCACAATGGAAAGTACGAGATCCCAGAATTCCAGATCAAGCGTCGAATGCTGCCGCGCGTGAACGGTCCCCGCCTGATTGGCTGCTCTTGTTCGGTCGGTACTCTGATTGGTTGTGGTTGTTGTTGGTTGTTGGTTTAATTACCCAAGTTTGAGGTAATATGGCGGCCCTTGGGCTCGCCACCGCTCAGGATGAAAAGTACGAGAACGATGAAGCTCACATCAAGCTTTCGTATGTGTTTAGAGCTACCACCCGATCGAACGTTGTGAGCTTTATTTAAGAAGCTCGACGCCATCCACGGACTGAACAGTGAAATGACTCTTCTCCATGTAGACCACTTTAACGACTAGTACCGAAATTTATCATAATTGTACTCAATTGTTGGAGGGAGATACCTAATAAATAAACAAATAAACTTCTCCCTGGTAATTACGCGTTCTTAGGTCCTTGCACTAAATCCTACACAAGCCGAATAATCTGAATGAATTACAAGCCAAAAAACGGTTCTGATGTTTAGAGCTGACACGCAAGCTCGAATGAAACTCACGTTCTGCAGATGTTGATGAAACCGAAGGTAAGCAGCGGCTGCCATGGCGTCCTTCACAAGGTGTTCGTGCCAGAGAAACGCGGCGAAAACCGCGCGGCAGCATTCGACGACAGATGGACGTAGTGCTGACGCCATCGTTGATGGTCTAAATGGATAACTCATCAGGAGATGGTCGAATATGTCGAACTGATCGAAAGGACGATGCACATTGGGGGTGGGTGTACGCCAACAGCGAAGAAATGAGACTCGGAAAGCATCTTGCTCGCTTGTGGTGACACTAACAAAAGACACCCGTTCAGTGGGAGAGAGCATGAGGATTTGATACAAGTCGTGAATGTTGCCTACATGGGAAGGGCGAACCCATCAAACAGAATAATCAGTTCGCATCGAACGGGCGCCTCTTGCACGATCAGTCGCGGCTCTGATTGAATGGAGCGTGCTCGATCGCTGCTTTGATTGGTCGGCGCGATCCTGTCTACTCATGTAGGCCCTACTAACGACTTGCACAAAAATTCTGAACGGAGACCCTAGGTAGGATTTGAATTACCACTACTGTGGTTTAATAGCAACAATAACAGCTTTTATAAGCGGCAATAGCATATTCTTTGAAATTCTTCAAAAGTTTTAACACCTCCTCTTCCTAACAAGCCATCGGGATATTTTATTTGATTTTGTTCTATTATTTTATTCACTCTTTCATTTATTTAATGTTATAACATCTTGGTTGGTGAGGAAAGGTGGCAAAACGAGTATACTATTTCGCTGACACTTAAGGCCCCCACAGACTTCTGCGGCGCCGCCGAGCGGCGCCGCTCAGCGGCTTGACTCATCATCAGCGGGAGCGGTGACGGCGAGGTACTGTACTGTTTCTAGTCGGTACCGACTGGTGCTTAACAATAACGCGCCCCGATGACGATCGCGCGCCCGCATCGACCGTCTCCGCTCTGGATCCCGTCGCGAAAGGGCAGAGCGCAGACAGACAGACGCTGGAGCGGTGCCGCCGGGTGGAATGATTCAAGTCATTTCCGCCAGCGACGCCGCCGGTGCTGCCGGTGCCGCCGGCCGGCCAGCGGCGCCGCTGGCGGCGAGCTCTGCGTCTCTGCCCTATGGTTAAGCATAGGGCAGCGGCGACGCCGCAAAAGTCTGCGGGGGCCTTTACTCTTTTTAACTTTTCCCTCATTTAAATAGAACATCGACTGACTAGATAGAAAGCTTACCCCTGATGCCGAGCCGGTGGTGATCGTTCCTCCTCGTCGTTGCCGTTGATCGACAAGGATTGTGACTGGATTGAACTTCGACCGATGGAATTCTTAAAAAGAATAGCATTTGCACACGCACCATTTTGAATTACGAGCTAGTATTATTACAGCACTTTCCGGGGGTGATAACCACCGCCGAAGGATAAGGATTACTCTCGCTTTTCGGCGGCGATCAAACCCAGAGTCCCTTTCCTTACCACAAAAGCAGTGAGCCAACTTCATGTGATCTTTTAATATTGAGATATAAGTCACAATTTCTAAAAAATGAGGTTCAGAGGCACACGGTAAGAAGATTCACATCAGGAATGAATTGTGACCTTCAGGGTACCTTCGTGTTCACGTCACACTTCCATATCAAGAACCATATACAATAGCAGGTGTCGTCAAGAGTCTTCAAAGGGCGCAGAGTCTCTGCTCCCTCCAGGTCCGCGCACTAGTGGACGCACGGGATCCATACTCGACTATGAATGGAGCGCGCACGAACTTCCTTCAGTTTGCCCCCTGGCCGCCGTCGCCAAAGACGGTCGTGTCCCTCCGCCATCTTCGTTTCTACCATCTGCTGGACGACTCTTCACGGATTCTCCGCAGCAAGCCAACTTCTTGCCGAAGTGATATCGAGGCCTGGATAAAGGACCCGCAGTACGGAGCGGACAGGCAAGAGGATCTTCCCTGGTTTGGACACTGGGCTGAAGTAACCGCAGTCTCATAGCGAGCCTTGTGGGCACACACTCCGGGCAGGAACTCGTGCAAGAACGGATTAGTTATAGTCTTATACAAGATTTTGAAAACAAAGAGCGGCTACCATTACTCCCAGAGGATCATCATTAGGGCAGGGAATGGTAGCGTATCAGAAAGTGTAGAGCGCTATTTATAACCAAGCGAGATCAAAATTTTTTGCTTGAAAGTGCAGTAGACTAAAACTAAAAGACTAAAAGAAAACTTGGTGATCAAATATATGGAAAGTATACGGAATATAGGAAGGTAAACAGGATATATACTCTTGGAACAGAATTGTAACTATAGTAGTTGTTGAAATATTCTACCAACAAACTTTCCTTAAAAGAGTTTCCTTAAAAGAATTGGGAAGCTCATATTTATAGGAAATATTTCTGTTATTAGAGATGCATGAGATGATTGCTTGGAAGACAACTTTTTTTACTATACTCCAACGTTAATAGATTGTTGATTGAGCAACCTAATCTTCTTTTGAAGTCCTCTTATTTCGCACAATTTCGTGATATACGTAGAGTCTCAGTATAAATTATTGAATTTTTAAGAGCGTAGCTGCTATAAGTTGAGCTATGGGGAAATCCGAGTAATCTGAAAGTGAAAAATCCGTTTAATTATGCTGTTTAATGTACAATCTGTCGCAGTCTACTGTAATTGTTAAGTCCAAAAAGTTACATAATTTGTCATCAACATTAGTTTTAGTCAAACTTAAACAATTTTGGTTACTATTAAATGATTTGTTTTCAATGTCACTACTTTCTAGATTATGTATGATTAATGTGTCATCCACATATCTATAAAGTAGGAAAGCTTTATTAAATAGAAAATTGCTAGATGAGGTTTTAAATTCAAATAAACATAGAGAAAGATCTGCTGCAATTGGGCTGATATTAAAGTCAGGTTATGTCCACGACCTTACCTCTGCCAGAATGAACTGGTTCGTGTTGGCGACTCGAACCCAGACACCATGCTGATTCGACACCCAACCGCTTCCTTCCAGTTCGGTTCGTCCCTCGAGCCATGCGCCTTCGATGAGAGCGTCTGGAGACGGACGACCGTACAGTTGAATACGTTGAGTCGCGTCTAAGACGTAGGTCTGAAAAGTAGACCTTTGACATACTGTACTTCAACAGTACCTTCTAAAAAATACAAAAAATACAAAATACAAGATACAAATATAAAAATAAGGTGATGAGTAGGAGCACTTAATCATGGCAGGCAAAAAAGCTAAAAAATATATTCAGTTTCCTTAATTATGTGGAAATCCTGTTCGTCTATTATTTCCCTTATCATAGCAGCCAAAAAATCATTGGAAAGCATTGGAAAAAAATAGAGTAAAAGCCTCGTCCTGGTAGTGTACAGTGTAGGACAAACAGTCGAACAAGTCGTTAATGTGTCCAACAAAAGGAGATCGGAGCACGCCAGCTGATGACCACCAATCAGAGCACCAACCATTCGCGCGTCAGCCATTCAGGGCACAGACCGCCTTCTCCAAGTGGCCTGTTCGATGAGGCCTGATTGGTCTGGTGCGTACAATACTCCTCTTCCCACGTGGGCCACATTAACGATGTCGCGGCAAGCATCAGTTGCCGCTACTTCACCAAGAGTTTTCCACAGACGGACAAAAAATAGTGCATTCACAGCTCTCCTAAAGTATCTTCTACGCTGAAAACACAAATTACACGACGTCTTCCATGTAGAAAGAACGCCTTCAAGATTTCAGTCTTGTTGAGTTCCTCCGCTCTCACAATTACGAATAAACGGATTATTAGATAAATTTGTGTCAGAGGCAGCGGGAGCCCGCACAAAATGTCTTTTTCTGGTTGGTCCAAAAGTGCATTTAAAATATCTTTACGAGGTTTTTTCAAATTCAAGTTCGTGTCGCATACTAGATGGGTCAAATCTATCTCACTTTAACCGCTTTTTACTCTTTTCCTTGATGGATCCGTGAGGGCTATGAAGCCGATGTTCACCTCTGAGGGCTAAAATGAAGCTGTACATGTACAGTTGTTTGACAGAAGCCATATCATCAGAAGGTGGCAAATTCCAGGCTACCTGAACGACGAACTCTTACCTCGTTCGCGTCGATGATCACGCTTTGCTGGGTGGCCGAGGCATGAAGAGCTGGTGGATCTTCCTGTCGTCGGACGGGCGGCCGATCAGCCACGTCGCTAGCTATCGGAATCAGTTCACGCCGTAAGTGCTGGTGGTAGGCGAGACACCAAACCTGGAAGCAGACATCAGAGACTATGTGCTGACGGTCAGAAATTGATCATATCTTTCCTCTCTTAGCTAGTGCTGTTAAGATTTAGACTCATGGTCAGCTTCAGCCTTCGACTCACCTGTCCAGAAACGTTGCCATGTCCGTAGAGCACCGCGGTCTCGTCCGTCAACCGTAGCCATTTTCCATCCTCATTCTCGATCTTTTCGATATACGCAATCGTGCCGCCCCTGAATCACGCAAGCCAATTGCTAAAAGGGAAGTAATGAAAAGTGTAAATTCATAAGAATCCATGAAACTACGCCATCCCTTCTACTCCTCGACGATTACTAATGCTGAGAGGATGGATAAAGGATAAAGGACGGCGTTACTCAATCCCATTTGGGATGCACCACGCATTCTACTTCTACGGGATGTCGTGGAGGCGACATGAATGCGTATTTGGTTATACAATGACTTGCGGTGGCCAGCCGATGAATAAGAACAGCGCTTTACCCTTCCCAGACAAGTTTGGTACCAGTTCACCGACTGCGGAGGGATGGAAGGCTTGGTTGGCCTGGGCGGGAAATTCGAACCAGAAACCTGGTATCGGGTGCAGGCGACAGCCGGCGCTTCCTCCGACTGCGCTACACGCGCCCCTGAGAGGATGACGACCTTAAAATAACTACAATACCGCTCCAGGCTTTTGATTTTTGTGTGGAATAGGCGCAAAAAACCGCCGTTTTCGCTGCTTTCCATAATTCATCTCAAAGCAGGTTGATCAGAAAACAATTACAACCATCCGATTCCACATGGATCATCTATTACATGATGTAGGTACCATTCACTGGTTTCCAAAAAGCTGATTTAGTGACCTATATAATTTCGACGGCGGCTGTCTTCCTTCATCGCTCGATATAATTGCACGAACAGGAGATACCTTGATAATAGACCAAAATAAGCAGCTTTTTAATCTGATAGCTGTCTTCACCTGACCACGAGATTGACTTATCCGTCTTTCGACTGTTTTTACAGAGTCCACTGTTTTGTATCCCGCTTCTTTGCACTTTCCCAATATCGTTTAACACTGCTGTAGTATGAAACTATTTTTGAACGAGTGATCTTTAAATGACTGACTGCCCAAACTTTCCCTGGGAATTTCGTAGAGCTCTCATGAAATAGTGACTGCAATAATGAAAGGAGTCACCAGTTTCTCTCATCTTGAAACATCTGCTTTTAGGCTGTTAGTTAGCATATGTTGTGGCGCATGAAGCTTTGAGGTGGATCTTTGTTCACCCTTCGACTTCGACTTCCAGCTCAAGCCAATTGGATCCACAGCGAGGTGAGGTGTTCACCCTCGTTAGCTGACCTTTAGGGGCGAGAGGTGAACCTCAATACTTCGTGTGGCACAAGCTACACTAACCAACTAATGAGACGTTTATATTGAAAGAGTCTAAACCCAGTTTTATTTTTTGTTAGTTCGTTATCCGTTATCCGTTATCCGGTTTTCAAAATTTCATTGTCCGCTCATCCCTGCTGGCTACCGAAAGTCGCTGTGTAGGCGAGGTAAGTATTCCCTCCAAATAATGACTCCGTCCAAATACCCTACACACTTTCTCACGGAACTAAGATGCGTGACGCGTCCTGATCAGGGAGCATTTGCTGTTGTACTCTATTCTTTTTTATATCACCTTGAAACAAACTGGAGGGTTCCATGAGGCCACCCAAAGTTATTTGCCATGAGCATGAATTTGAACGAAAAGTTACCTAGGAATCGTGCCAACAGATGGTGCTGTCAAGGAAGTACCCAGCCGCATGCGTATCGCTTGGAATGGCAGAGTGGCCGGAATGTTTGCTTTTCGTGCCCTGGAATATAAATTTTCCATCATACGAGAAAAAAATCTAAAAAAAATATTATAACCGAAACCACGGCAACAGCAACGGACCTGCTCAGCTGCGCGGCACGATGCTCCCGTCGTTTGGCACTCTCTTCACGTTCAGATATCTAAATAGTGTAAGTATTGTCGTTTGGGAACACTCACGGAGAATTCAGTAAAACTCTGCCCTACATATCAGCTGTTTAAACACTCAGGTAGAACTGGTCAAAATACTCCTATTGCAATTCGCTTAGATCCCGTTACAAATGTATATACCAACACGTCAACCTAGGTCATGCCAGAATGACGGCTCAAAGGTTTGGAGTTCTAGATGTGCATATGCTGAGGATTACATCTCAATTCCAGCTTGAATGTAAGTTACGGTTCTCCTGAAAAACAAGTAGATTGGCTTACTTCAATGAGATAGTTGTGTGTCAACTCGCAGCCATCTACTCGACACGCCACACGGTAGCTTCCAGCCACCGAAGGTGTCCATTCGCCTTCAAACCTGAACGTTATATACATAAGGGATTATAAGACGTCAGAGGTAAGTTGAGTCAGGAACGCTTCCTCTTAAGCCCAGATGTTGTGTATAAAATGGACCACTGAGGCAAAGCATCGCTCTACCACGCGCAGGACGAAGGATATTCTATGGGATGTAAAAAGAATGCTTGGTTCATCGTGAAACCCCAAACTATCAAAATGACACTCTTCTTGCATTTCTAGCTAGGAAGACCCACTGGTCAAATCTGGCACGCGGAAGGGAAAAAGTGATAACTTGCTGGCTGCCGTACATACAAAATGACGATCAAAGGAGAGACAGATGATACAGGGTGCGCATTAATTATGGGCCTCAAATAATCGAAGTGTCATATAGTAACGCAAACTATTCAAAACGTAAAAACACTTCGTAAGCTTCACTAAGGTCCTTAACAATCAAAAGTTACAGCCTTCATTCGAAGTGCCCTCTTCTTACTCGTATGCAGCTTCTCAGACGAGTTACGAAGGCATGGCATGTGGCACGTAGATAGTCCTCATCGAGACCATTCCAAACTTTCCTACGTGCAGTTTCGAGTGAACCCAAGTTGTCGTATCTTGTAGCTAAGGTCTTGCGCTCTACAACTGACGAGACAAAAATTCAAGTGGGTTCGGATCTGGTGAATTTGATGGCCATTCTTCACGGGCGATGAAATCTGCAAACACCACTGCTGGACGACATTCAACTTATTTGCAGGAGCCGTGTCTTACTGAAAGCACCATGGCTTGTCTCCAAAGTGAGAAATGGACCATGGCGTCAGAACTTTTTCAGGACCGACTTCAAATATATTTACTTATTATTGATCTTCACTCCAGCATCGACGAGCGCCAGTAGCGTCTTCTCATCTGAGGTTATCGCATCCCCATCCATAACAGAGCTTGGATGTGCAGTCTTCCCAATTACTTTTCCTTTAGAAATGACCGGCTCATCATCTGCTGCAAGGACTTGTGGATCCACAATAGGTTCTATTGTAAAAATTTTCTCGTCATGAAAGGATGCTTTGGTGCGTGCCATCTGCGAAGTACGCCAAAGTCTCCTACATCTCTTCATCCGCACTTTCTTCATTTGGGACGAGAGGAAATTTGCCGTCTGTTGTCGGTAAGGGCAAAGTCGTAGCTTCCCTCTGACAATGTTTCTCACGGAGGTATCGTTGATGCCTTCCTCTTTCGTCACGATCTTCATTGAGCGGCGAGGAATGCTTTTTCTTTCTTCTTTTCATGGTGCCAAACGTTGCAACAGGAACCTTTCCACCTCGTCCCAAATGACCGATTTACTTTCGCGTTCCTCGAACAGTTTCATCGTGTTTCGGACCAATCGCTGAAAAACAGATAGAAGATGTACAATTTTCCTCGACTCAGGACCTTCCTGGTGCAGACCGATGATGGCGGAATGCTTTGAATGAGCTTGAACGATAGTTTAGAATGCAAAAAACGTGCACAAAACTTTTCATGTAGCATAGTATAAACAAATCACAAAATAATAGAACTTAAATTTTCAGAAAAATCCGCAAATTTTCGACGAGACCTGTGCGCACCCTGTACAGACAGCGATATCTGATAAACTCACGTGCAGTTATTTTTGTGCTTCAGGTTGATTTTCTCTCGAACCACTGTCGCCTTTGTGAAACCAAGTCGTATCTCCTCATAGGAGTAATTCGAGAAGGACGGCATCGCTGATATGGACATGTAGCGACAGCGATTCATCAGCACCGGTTGAAAGGGATTCTGAACAAAAACACGTTTTGATCTGCAAATGTTTCAGTCTATTAAATACACTTGGGCGCGTGTAGCGCAGTCGGATGAGGTGCCGGCTCTAGCGTGCACCCAATACCAGATTCCTGGCTTGGATTTCTCGTCCAGGCCAACCAAGCCTTCCATCCCTTCGGGGTTGGTGAATTGGTACCAGACTAGGAGAATGAGTGAAAAACCAAATGACAGTTGCTTCTTTATCCATTTAACTATCGTACGTTACTACTGGAAGCGTCTCCACTCTGGAATTGTTCCACCACCTGGAGTGACTCTTCATAAAGCTGTAATCAGGTGGGTATACCTTCAACTCCTAGACCATCGATAGCTCCTCCCCTTCCCTTACCGATGAACACAGAAGGGGTAGTATCTTTTATGCTTGTTCTTCGTCTAAGGGCCCGTAAGAAACGGAGACCAAACCTCACTTTAATTCCTCATCTTTTTCTTGTTTGTTTAAATTAATAGAATAGCTAAGGATTTTAAGGTAATTACACCTCCGTGTAAAATCGCCTTACCTTCTTGATAACCTCCAGTGAAGGCAGAGCTGCTGTGGCAAATCGGGCCGACGAATAGATGGAAGCATCACCGGCTGTCATCGACACCTCAACGCACATCGAGGAGCACATCACCTCGCGATCGAGTTGGTCCTTGGTGGTCAGGCGAATCTGAAGCATTCATTGGAAGCCCACACCATCGTTCGAAATGTTTGTTGTTCAAAGAATTAGGTGTAAATCTACATGCAAAGAATCTCAAAGTTCATGTAGATTTTCACGTTGAATTGGACACTTTTCGAATCAAATTGTACACCTTTTTAGGCTAGTCTAAGACTTCTGAAACCAAGGCTAATCAACTCTTCCAAATTAAAATGAGCTTCTTCTACATTAAAACGGAGACGCTTAAAAAAGGTTAGAATAATTTTTTTGTTCAAGAAAAATTTTAGTATAACTTTCTCTGAAGGCTTAATTCACTTCCCTATAATTGAACACATTTTTTTAAATGTATTAAAATTCTGCCTTTCTTTTAGTTTATTTCTTTCTTTTACTTTATTTTGTCTTTTAATTCATCTATCAAATAAGGGAATACATTGAAATTGAATTGAAATACATTGAATTACATTGAAATTTTTATAGATTGTTTATTTTTTGAGGAAAATATGTAGTGATTCAAAACTTCTTTTAAACAGCAGGAAAGCTGCCACTTTTAGCGCCAAAAAGAGAGGAGATTGCGCCATGCCTTTTTCCAAGACGTCACGATTTTTATTCGATTGATAGGAGAATCTCTGCTTGTATGAATTCTGAGCTCTATTATCGTTACAAAAAAGACATCTGTGGCACATGCACCATCAATCAAATAAAGACTGCGGCGAACTTTTTGAGATCATAGCGAGATCTGATCTTTTAATGGGTGATGTTTACTTCCTTTCTGTGTTTTAAGACAAATTTTAATTTATTATTTTTTCTCTAAGAATAAAAATTTTATGAAACTATTACACTTAATGATTCAGGTGAACTAAAAAATTTCAAAGAAGGTTATACCAGATTTTCCGCGAGCAATAAATTATTCTACCCATCTTAGTGAGTCAGTAGTTTAACTTACCTGAAGGTCATTTCAATTCGAAAGAGATCACTTTGAATTCAAAAGTCTTAAAGCTAGCTTAAGAGAGTGCCAAATTTGATTTGAAAATGTCCAACTCGACGTGAAAATGGTATATATCATCAAGTCTCACCTTTACTGGTTTCCCAACAGCCATGTCCGTCTGGGCGATGGTCAGTTGGCAACGACCGGGATCGACAACTGGTCCGGAAGGAAGCCATTTAGCAAGGAATCCAGCGGTTGACGTAGAGCAGGCAGAGAGAAACTCACGAAGAAACACCAGATCTGAATGCAAGGACTCCGGCTGCGATAAGTAGGCCACGGGCCACATTGCGGACCACCTACCTGCTGACTGAGCTGACTGCGGCAGTCCCTTCTGGATGACCTCGTTGAGCGTTGGCGCATGCGATAAGCTGAGCCCTTTCTTCAGCAGGGATCCGTGCTTCTCAAGCAGAATCCTCGTGTCTTCCTCAGCTGTGGAGAGGTGGTCGAGTGACGCGGAGTCGGACGAGAGCTGAACAGAAAACGCGTTGCTGGTTCCTAGGATCAAATGGTGGGAAAACCTGCCGACCTGAACCATAACCCTGCAGGCGCTCGCCGACAGCCAAGCCAGCTCTTGCTCGAGTCGGAGGTTCGAGTCCTTCCGGGCGGCCGGATATCCGGTCACAGTGCAGTGGAAGCCATACATCTGAACGTTTACTATGAATGACTGCCCTCATCAGCTGAATTTCCCTAGAGGCAATCGCACCTGCTCAGCCGTTACGCCATCAACTTCAGCCGTCGTCTCTAGGACGAACCAGAGCGAATTTCCCGGAACGAGCAGCGGCATCAGTGGCCAGTCTTTCGATCCAAAGTATCTTCAAAGTAACACTATTCATTACCGTTGTATACGTTCCTATGTAAGAGTCTTGGTCCAGTTGTATTACTTCGTTTTGTTTGAGCCTCAAATGACTGGTATTGAGAGGTTGTTAGCCCCACAACGATGTTTTGTCGCGATCAAAACTCTAATGAAGGGTGGGACTCAAACCCGTATTCGTTTCGTTTTCATTGTGGCGGTCCACTCAATGAAACCTCTTCAATTGTTATCTCCCGGCTGATTGAATATTGTAGTGGAATCTTGTCGTAAGTTCCGCCTACTTTCAAGTGTACATAAAGAGCTCGAATCACCGCACAATTTGTCGCGACCGCTATTGCTCCTCATCCAGTGATTGGCACGGGTGCGCTGTTTCCCACGGCGACTACCCAATCAGGCGCCATCAATCGGCTTAGTACGTTAGATGTCTCCCTGAATTACGGTAGCAGGCCGCCGCCGCCCGCCTCCGCCCCCGATTACGGTAGCTTGGCGGGTTGTTAAGCCCGCTTGGACGAGGTATGACGGATGAACAGAGTAGACTGAGCGCCACGAAACAGGCTTTCCGTCGTAGAGTGGTGAACGTGGTCTTTAGTCGTTTTTGCCCTGCTTTCTCTTTGCATTTCTGGTATTCTTATGCTTTGGTTGGGGCGTTGGCTCGGGGGAAGGGGGGGGGGGGGGGAAAGGGGGCTGGCCTTTTAATACGCCTTAGCGAAGGCAATGGAGATTGAATTAGCCACATGCACATGGTAGTGAAGGCTTTTGCTTTGCGTTCATTGCTGCTAAAGCATTAGCAGTGCATCTAACCCTAAGTGAAGCCTTGAGATCAGAAGTCCTCGATTTTCCTAATCAGTTTGAGCTTACGAGTCTGACGTGATGCTAATCAATAAAATTATTTTCGCCGGCTGCTCCTCGAAGTGAGCTCGAGAATGAGAGGTGGAGTGACGTTCTACTCCCCGCGCTTTAAACAGAGGCGTGGCAAATTTCTGCGACTCCACTATCTCGTAAGGCAGCCACTTAACTCTCGGGGGATGGTCAGGAGGTACACCCGCCCCCTGCTGGGGGCGTGCGATCTTCCTTTCATTCCCCTTGCTCACCCACCCCCAACCCGTACGAAACCTTTGACACGCGAAAGAAAGGTTTCCGGTCCGCAGAACAGCGGTGTACTTCCTGACGCCACGCCCCGCAGCAAGGGGCGGGTACCTCCTGTCGCGCTACCTTAACTCTCGAGCAAGCCCAGGGGGTTGGGGGTTGGGCGGACCAGGGGGGGGGGGGCAAAGGGATAGAACGCTCGTTCCCCGAGAATGAGATGAGGTTAGTGGAGGAGAATCAGCTAAGGAAAGAAGAATCACCGAGCGAATCACCGTCCTAGAAATGACCCCTCCAGAGCAGCAATGCGCGCTCTGCTCAGCTCGCCTCATCTCGTAGTGGAACCTCGTCCGTGACGGGTGCGGCACCCGGTCTGTCTACGGTAATCGAGCACACTGCTCTGCCTTCTACAGTAATGGGAGACACCTAACGTAACGTACCCCCATCGATCGGCAAGGGAGCACGGGAAAATCGCCGACGTCACCACATCGATCGGCGCGCTTCGCATTGATCGTCCTGCGCTCCCACGACGAGGTCTGCCGACCTCGTGCTTCTGGCTTCCATTACGGATGGCCGTCGTGAGACCTGTGCCCTGCAGCTCAACACATGCACAATACGGGTAGCAACACCATGAGAGGGCTGCTGTGGGTCTTGTTAGCGCAGAGCTCACCCCGCGGTCTCAGAAACACCAGCCATTACGTTCAAGGAGGACCCCTAATCTTCTTTCTCCATTCCTTTCTGTGTATATATCCTCACGAGGCCGGATCCATCAACATTTAAACCCGTGGGTAGGCGGGGTATAAGGAGTGGAGATAAGATAAGAGTCAGGTAGAGGTAAGGCAAGAGTCAGAGACGAAGGCTTCATCCTGGGTATCTCTAGCCCCTATACCAGCGGGTTAGTCGTTGAGGGATCCGGCCCATGGATTCCTCTGGGTCACGATGGAGGAATCGGGGCGTCCCTTATCTGTGAAGGCTGCCAAGGCTGTTCAGTTCATGTACATGTATTGCTGTATGTCTTTCCTGTGATGGGGGCTTCCCTTCGTGGGGTATGGGAGGTGATAAGCCGGATGGTAGGAGGCAATGGAAAGGGCCAGCCGACAGTTAAAGCTCCATTAATACGATACGTAGACAATACGCTATAGACGAATACGTCGGGCTCTCCTTCCACCTGGATTAGGTAACGTTTAGGAGTTCCTCGAGCGCCCATGGTGCAGTTAGCTCTGTAGGCAGAGGATCGTCTCTGCCGGTGGGGCCAGCAATCGCAACACGATTGGCACTAATATCAACTAGCTAGCATTTGAATTTTTAATAATAGACAGAGATTGCCAAAAATAACTGAATATTAGGAAATGAATTAAAAATTAAACGACACCTTCCGACAGGCACATAGCTTTCCTTGTTCACTCCCATGTAAATTCGGAGCTGATCATCGGCTTGAGCTGTTTCGCATGACGGTGAGAACTGTACGCAGAGAAAGTGCACCGACTCATCAAAGCCAACCACCTGAATTCAGCAAATGTTTAGAATCTGTCACAACACTTCAACTTTCTTTAAAAAATCAGAACGATTTTTGGCCTATAGCCGTTAAAGTGGCCTACATAAGGACGCGGAAACGCGTCAGATACCCAGACTACCAACCATGCTTATTTAATTAATCAATCAATTAATTATTTTTTATTTACATGCTACAAAGAGCGCGCCTCAAGTCAATGAAAAATGCCAGAATGCTAACGCATTTGAAATGAAACCTGGTGAGAGAAAACATTAACGCCCAGATTCAAATGGAAATCACTCAAACAAAGCAAAATGGAGCAAATCTTTGAAGATAGTACCACAAATTTATTATTTATTTATTTATTCAAGCACATAATAGTGCCCTCAATGCCATTCTCGGACATTTGATCCCTCCTAAATTGAAAGCGCATTTTCCCGCCAAATTTCTCACATGTATCAATGCATAAATGATCGATCGATAGAAAAAGGAAAGGGCTACAAAACTGTTCCTAACATTTACTTCTGCGTTGTTAACGTCAGCTATTATGGCTAAGCAATTCATCCCAACTGAGACGCATATTCGGCACGTCATGTTATTCCTGCATCAATCTGGCCTCAGTGCCAACGAGTCGTATCGTCGCCTGAAGGGTGTTTACAACGAGAGTGCTCTTGCTCGAAGTACTGTGTACCAGTGGTTCTCGAAGTTTGCAGTTCTCCGTTGAAGATAATGAACGAGAAGGGCGCCCGATGACACTGGATTTGGATGGCCTCCGAAGTAGAGTGGAAGCGGACCCATACCAAACCACTCGCGAACTATCAAGCACTCTTGGTGTTAGTCACTCAACAGTCGTTCGAGGATTGAAGTCGATTGGCAAGGTGCAAAAATTGGGTCTCTGGGTACCTCACGACTTGACACAACATGACATGGATCGCAGAGCCGATGTCGCTCTGTCGCTCCTTACCCTCAGACGTACCCACGGATGGCTGGACGACCTTGTCACCGGAGATGAGAAGTGGATACTCTACTCTAATTATCACCGGCGTGCACAGTGGGTTGACGCAACTGGAGAGGCAGAGGACGTTCCGTTCCGACCTTCACGTGAAAAAGGTGATGTTATGCATTTGGTGGAGCGTTCTTGGCGTAGAATACTGGGAGCTGCTGGACGAAGGGATAACAGTGACGGCAGAGGTTTACGTCAACCAGCTGAGAAAGTTGAGGGCCCATCTTCAAACCACACGAGGAGAGCAAGTGAAGGTGTATTTTCAACACGACAACGCTAGACCGCATATTGCTAGAGCGACGGCGGCTGTGTTGGCGGACTACGGAAGGACCGCTCTTCCACATCCACCTTACTCAGCAGATCTCGCTCCTTCTGATTGTCATTTGTTTTCAAGCCTTTAACACAATTTGGACGGCCAGCAATTCAGGAACCGAGAGGATGTCAAGGAGGCACTGCTCACATTTTTCGAATCACAACCGGCCACGTTTTGGAGAAAAGGCATCCACGACTTACCAGCACGTTGGCGAAAGGCAATTGATGTAAAGGGTGGTTACTTTAAATGATTTGATATTGTTGTTCGTATGTTGTGATAATAAATATTTCATGGTCCAAATGTCCGAGAACTTATGCACCAACCTAATACTAGTACCCATCTATACTTCAACCTTAATAAATCTAAAAACATGCTCAAAAAACCTAGAATTACAAGTGAAACCGAGAACCTCGTTCAATACAAAGCCTCTATACCAAATAGATAAGTGGGTTTCCTTGTTTTCCATCAGAACTATTTCTAATTTATTTCAGAACGTTTTGTCGCTCCCACTTCGAACGTCCTGTCTCCTAACCTGTAGCTTACCAACAAGATTTTGTAAACAGTAAATGCCTATTCTAAAAAACGGTACGGTACGGTGTACGGTTCTTGGACCCTAGTCCATTTCGATACCAATTTTCAAACAAAGAAATACGTTAGTAAGCCGATACCAGCTTAAAGCCGAACCCTACTCACCACTGAATGCACATTGTTCGTCTTGTACGGATGTGGACTCTCGACTGTGATCTGAGTGGTCTTCGCTTCACAGATCTCCGACGTCTCATCCGACGAGTCGCTCAGAGCGCTGGTTTTTAACGTGCCGTTCACACTTGACACCATTGGTATCAGCTGTTCCAAGACGCATGTTATCTGAACAGCAGATTCAGATGGCTTGCAATCTATTGCTGGTTTGCAGAAAGAAGACATTTTAAAGTAGATTCAATAAATGCAAATAAATTCTAACCTCCATGGCTTTGTTCGGGAACAACTCCATGAAAACCATAACATGTCCTGATATGCGGGAGATGAGTGATCTGAGAAAAAATAGTGTAAGTTAAGATGCAATAAATAAATCTGAAGCCCAAGAATGACACATTGCCTGAACCCCTCCCCCCCACCCTTATGCTGCAAAGATGACGACAGCTCTTCGAAGAATCGTCTAAGAAGTCCTTCTATTAGGTTGGAAAAAAAGTCTTTTCATTTTTTTCAAAGATTTATTACTTCACAACTACAAAGTCAAATCAATTGAGATGAACTCTATTTTGTTCCACTACACTTCTCCAAAGACTGGGTGATTTTCCAATTCCTCTCGCTTAAAAGACTGCAGTTCTGGAGTCGAACCATTGCTGAATCCAATTTTTGAGGTCTTCATCCGTTCCAAAATATTTCTCTCCAATTTCTTGCTTGAGAGCACGGAAGAGATGGTAGTCGGCACGAACGAGGTTAGGGCTATACGGTGGATGTGGCAATACCTCCCAGCCCATCTCCTTTATTGTTTCTCTTGTGAGTCTTGCAACATGTGGTTTTGCATCGTCATGCAGGATCATCACCTTCGACTTCTCCGGCCTGTTTTCTTGGAGAGTTGCGACGACTTTGTGGAGTTGGCCGCAGTATGTGACAGCAGTAAGTGTCTCTCCACTTCTGAGAGTTTGCCGATAAATCACTTCTCTGATATCCCACCAAACACTCAAAAGAATCTTCCTTTCGTGAACATTGGGCTTGAGATCAGACTTAGGGCTCTCTCCCTTTTGTACCCATTGCCTTTTCCTCGGAACCTGGCACACAGAACCCAGGACTCTTCGCCTGTCACAATCCGCGGAAGAAACGATTTTCTTCCTTATCTGGACAGAAGAGAAGCAGCGATGGAGAGCCGTCGACCTTTCTGAATGTCTGACAGGGCATATGGAATCCAAGCTCCAAATTTCCATGAAAGCCAAGATTCTTCAGATGGATTCCTACTATCCTATGAGACACTTCGAGCTTCTCTGCCAGCTGACATGTCGTCTGCCAACTATCGGTACGAAGAAGATGGTGTAGTTCACTGTCGTCCAATCCAGTTGGCCTTCCTGACCATGCTTTGCCCTCAGTGAATAATTTCCCTTTAAAGACTTTCCGAACCACTCATAACAGGCGCGATGAGTAGTAGATCCCAAGCCATATATGTGGCTGATTTGGTCTGCTGCCTGACGTGCTGTGGATTCTTTAATGAATTCTTGAAGAATGCCGTGCTGAAAACGGCCATGAGGTAGATCTGGCATTGAGTTCGGAAGATTGGATGGATAACGAATTACAAGAAGAGTCTTAACCTGTGTCCGCGTGCGAACGGTAGACAAGTGTGATAGGATTACGAAATCAGCAATCAACATTGGCTAGTGCGTTTACAAGGGGAAGGGTTAAAAAAATTTCGAAGTGTGAAGAGACTTTTTTTCCAACCTAATAGTAAGTGTTATCCCGTCTAACCTTGCACACTGAGGAATGTGACCATTCACTAGAAAAGCACCGATCTTGTTCGAGAGAAGCCGTAGCAGCATCACGAACGACTTGTGGACCTTAAAATCAGTTGGTGATTCTCAGACAATTTCTCTAATTTTAAAAAGGAAACAACTGCCGACCTCTTCTTGAACTTCCGTGGTCTCAGACTTTTCAGTGTCCACAATCGAGTAGAGGAAGTACGGTATCTGCCCCCGCTGCAACGATGTTCCATTCTCGCTGAGTGAACACGAGGAAAAAGTGACACGAGCGCCGTTGTTCAGACGAATGTAGTTCACTCCGCCTTCAACGGAAATATGAATGGAAAGGACGTCAAGGAGCTGCAGTGCTCCATATGTGACCATTTCTGTACAAAACTCTCAGAAATCACCAAAAAATTCCTTTCTCACCCTCTCCGCAGTAGGTCTTGCCGTTCTCCGGCGTCCAGACCTTGATCGCATAGGTGACACCCATGGCCAGGCTGATAGATTCCGGCAAAAGGATGACACCAGTATCGGCCGTTCCACCGCTATTCAACTCGCACGAGGTTTTTGCCAGAAGCGAGAACTGGTCGCCTTCGCGAAGCACGTAGATCTGAAAGGTTCGAGAGACACTCAAATATATTACCCGTAGCTGTGTTCAAGGACTAGATAAGATAAAGGATAAAGTCCGGCGTTATTCAATCCCTTTTTGAGATACGCCACGCATTCTGCTTCTACGGGATCTCGTGGAGGCGAGTTGAATGGGTATTTGGCCATACAATGACTTACGGTGGCCAGCCGATAAACAAATCAGCGCTTTATCCTTCCCAGACAAGCTCGGTACCAATTCAACGACCCCGGAGGGATGGAAGGCTTGGTTGGCCTGCGCGGTAAATCCGAACCAGGGACCTGGTATCGGGTGCACGCGACAGCCGACACATCCTACGACTGCGCTACACGCGCCCAAGGACTAGAAGGATCTACCAAAGGCAGAAACGATCGCTAAAGACCCAGAAGCCCATGAAAAGACCCATCGCCAAAACCACTAGGATATAAACAGGGAAAATGTTGAAGAAAAACTAACTTGAAGCCGGAAGCGGTTCGAGCAGGTCTCTGCTCTCTTACATTTAGTCAGTTACGGCTTTATTTACTTATTTATTTACTCAAGGCATGCATGCAGCGATACGTTATACGATGATCATATCAGGAACGAAATTAAACAGTAAAAAGCCGACGTTTATCATATATTTTGCGAAGAAGCATCGCAGGGATGCGGGAAAGTGCCGCTGACCCTACTGTAACCCCAGCAGCCAATCATGTACCCTACCCGTGTGGCTAAGTTTACCTGATTGGCTGCCGCGATTACGACAGAGCAACAGCGCGTTCTCTAACACCCTACTGCACGTTCCCGTACCCCACCAGGTGGTCTTCGCGACATGTACCTCAGTTTTCAAAATCGCTAGGTTACAGTAACTATGAAGGTTACGGTAGAAAAGCTTCACTAGCCCTCCTTGATATACGCAAACTAAAGAGCTGCTTATAGGTGGACGATTGGCCGTCACGGTTACAATAGGAACAACTGCGCATTCCCGCACCCCTAGTGCACGTTCCCGCACCCCCGCGTTCGTCCTTGCAACATGTACATCACCATCAGTTTCCAAAATTGCTGAATAACAGTAACTACGAAGATTACAGTAGAGAAGCTTCACTAGACCTTGGAAGACGCACACCAAACAGCTGGTTGTAAGTGAACGTCTAAAGAGAGCTGTATCAGGAAATGAAGGCTGGAGACCGTACCTCACACTGCCACGTCCGCCTCACTTGCTCGGCATGGAGATAGACGCCGACTCCACGAAGCGCTATTCGTCCACCGTCTACGCGGATGCAGATCGCATCCGTGGCCCCTTCGGTCATATCCCATGCACAGACTGCGCTACGTCGTCGGAATCTGAAGAGTAATGACGATAACCTAACGCTAAGCTTAAGCATTAGAACCAGGTAATTTTGGGTATGATTTTAATACATATTTGGTTATTTATTTATTCATTTATTACTGCATTTTTGTGCACATTGCAAAAATATTAATATCAAAACCTAGATTACATGGAAGTCGTTCCCTTCCTGAGAAGCTTCTAAAGCGGTGGTCATACAACAAGAGGCAATAAGAAAAAGGTACTTTCTTACTAAAAGTTCTTGTTTGTTTGCGAAAATTGTGCTTCTAATTCTCTTGGTGACCTCACGACTAGTGTTCATAGGCACTAGTCGCGAATGTGGCCTACACGGGGAAGGGCAACACGCCGGCTAATTGCAACCAATCTGAAAGCTCAACAAACATTCACCAGCCAATCGGCTCCCGCTGAGTAGCACAACCGCGAGATGCGATCTGATTGATATGGCGTCCTCCTCATGTAGGCCAGATCAGCGACTAGTACCTATCTATCTTTCTAATCCATTTTAGCGTCTACCCAAATTATTTGCGCACTATTTAGCAAAAACGTCCAGAAAACAGCTTCTAGACAATCGCAAGAATTCATACGTTCAGAGTTATGTACTAAAAAAATTTCCTTAACAATTTTTCATTTTTTATGAGCACTAGACTGAACCATACAATGCTTCTCACAAAATGTAACGTTCTATATAGGATAGACGGCTTGTAAAATTGTAAGCACTATCAATTTCGAAGAAAAGTGTGGAGAAGCCTTTGTCTTTGTCTTCACTGTCTTTCAGAAGCACCAAATGTAAGAGATACCTTATAGAGGACTGCACAATTGTGCTGGCCAGCGACTTGTGCACATCCGGAATAGCCAACTCCTTTGACAGCTTGACCACAATATCCTGAGCGGTGATGGCAACGTTCCAGGTGTCCTACAATGATCAATTTTATAGCAATACATGGATAAAAGTGCCTCAAAAACTAACCAGGGAAGGGTCTCAGGCGTAGGTCTGGATGGGGGAAATGAATAGTACTGCGAGAATCTCCACCCTTCGTATTGTAGAAAAACATGTTTCGGTTTTGCTGAGTCCTTGAACCAAAAGACCTACGGACCTCGAAATTGGGGGCACAGTATTGCACCGCCACCCGCACCGCCATAACCTACCGTAATCGGCCGAAATTTGAAAAACGGATGTCAGATTTGTGATCAGCACCCCAAATAACCCCTTGGGCGACGTTTGGGCGAAAAAACTTTTTCGACTTCTCCTCGACCTCTGGAGTCGTGAAAGTATAACATTGCCTTACTGGTGGTTTGAATCAGCTTATTTCCTATACATCTCCTACACACGTATTTCACTCTAAATTCTCAAGTAAAGGTTTTTGTGAGCTTGCTTCACTCACTTTTCTCAGCTTCTGATTTATACAAAGTTTTGTGTTTTTCAGCGAATGTTAAACAATGACCTTATACAATTTTAAAAACTATCTACCAATTTTTAAAATTTAATTTTTAAATTTTTTTTTGCTACCTTACCAAATTTAAAAACTGATGTTAATAATAGTAACTATATTAGTTATTATAGTTATTATAGTTATAGTTATAATAAATATAAAAATAATAATAATAATAAAATAAAAATAATTATATATAATAAATTATAATTACATAAAAATTATGGTTTATAACTACGATGTATATATTTAGTTTGTCATAAACTTTAATAACTGGGGTTGTTATTTTATAATAATTATTAAATGTCACTATTAGAGATACATTTATTGTAATAATTATACAATAAATTATAATCATAAGTTATAATTATACATTTAATTTTAGTTATGTAGTCATAATTGTAACAGTTACATATAATTATAATTTTTATATGAATAAGCCTTTCAATTAACCCCTTTCAACTTAGAACGTGTTTTCCTACTTCTTTCAGAAATATCTTTTTGTTTAACTCACATTTTTTTACTCCTCCTTTGTCTTCATTTTTAAACTCAATTTTCTCAAGTAGTGTCTAATTCCTCATCCTATCGTATTCATTCTTTCTCTCCTTTTTTTACATCTAATCTCTCTTCCTTTTCATTTTCCTATCTCTCTTCACACACAAACAGATTTTAAAGATATCTTAAAATATGCTCCTCTTCTTCACTGAAGAGCCACGGAAGGAGCATTACATAAAGGTTCGTCTGAAGATAGTGGCGAAACGAACCTTTTAAATATTTTTTGTGCTAAGTAATATTTATTTTGTAATTAAGGATGGCACTTTACACATTTCTTTACTTCTTCGAACCTCTATTTTTATTTGTTTTGTATTATACAGGCACGGGTTACAGCAGGTACGTATTACTAGGGCTGTCGAGGTCATAATCACCGATTTTGCCCAAACCTTGTCCAGGGAGGTTATTTGAGGTGCTGA
Source organism: Heligmosomoides polygyrus polygyrus (assembly GCA_947396885.1). NCBI lineage: Eukaryota > Metazoa > Nematoda > Chromadorea > Rhabditida > Heligmosomidae > Heligmosomoides > Heligmosomoides polygyrus. The sequence goes on along the minus strand of OX377204.1, from coordinate 92,353,131 downwards.
TCACGAATCTGACGTCCGTTTTTCAATTTTCGGCCGATTACGGTAGGTTACGGTAGGTACGGGTGACTAGGCCGTCGAAGTCATAGTCACCGATTTCACCCAAAGTTCTTTCAGGGGGGGGGGGGGTTATTTGGGATGGTTATCACGGATCTGAAATCCGTTTTCCGCATTACCCTAAAGTATGTTGATTTACAGTAGGTAAAGGTGATTAATGGTAAGGTCATGATCTCCGTTTTTGCCCAAACCTCGCGTTAAGTACGAATCTGATCCTTATTTGACAATTGAGAGTGAAATAAATATGAAGGAGATGTGTAGGAAGCAAATTGGTAGAGAAGGCGGCAATCATGAAAAAATGCAAAAGTGTTGCACAGCCCGGGAGTCGAACATGTGACCTAGGACCTGCGATGTGGCCACGCACCCTGCTGAGCCACCGACTTGGTTGCCGTAGAGCCTTTCGCCGCGTCCCATGCAACAGCACTCACGTGGGCACGCGCTGATGGTGCGCTACTGTACCCCCCCCCCCCTTCGAAGGCCTGTAGCTCTTTTGGTTCAAGGACTCAGCAAAAACGAAACATATTTTTCTACCATATGAAGGGTGGAGATTCTCGTAATGTTATCCATTTCCCCCGTTCTAACCTACGCCTGAGACCCTTCCCTGGTAAGACTTCTGGTACTCACACAAGACTCGTTGAAGGACTTCTCATACAGAAACCTCAGAATATTCGGCAACGTGGTGAGCGTCTCAACCCGTTTGTTATCCATCGTGAAATGTTCGGCCAGCTGTTTGGAGAGCTGTGGGAATCTGATGAAGTCGGTACGATGAAGAAACACGTCCAGCAGCTGAAACAGAAGTTCAGAAGTTTGGCGGCAGAGTAGAAGACACTGCGAAACTATTGAAAAGGCTGAAAAGAACTTTCTATTCTAATCTTCAGCTTTAGCAGATGAGTGCTTCAAGTAGAAGACGTTAATTACCATAGATAATGCGTTCAGCAATCTTTACCAACCCCAATGATTATATTTTTAAGAATGAGAAAAATACCTCATATAAGCATTTGAATCGCAAAAAACGTCTGAAATCTAAAAATAGAGGTACTGGTCTGCAGTGTGGCTTGCAGCGGGGGGGGGGGGGCGATAACCCGCCAGGCAATCAGAGCACCGACCATAAGACTCTCCAGCGATCATACCCTTTCCATACAATCAACAACCACTCTGACTGTCTGACGAGTTCTCTCCTCCTCGTGCAGGCCATATTGCCGACTATATAAAGGACAAAGGATAAAGGACGGTGTCAATCAATCCCTCTTGGGATGCGCCACGTATTTTACTTCTACGAGATTTTCTGGAGACAAAATGAATGCATATTTGTCCTGAAAAATGACCTGTGCTCGCCAATCGATAGACAAGTCCGTGTTCTGTCATTCCCCTAGAAGTCTGACATCAATTCACTGACCCCGAGGGATGAAAGGCTGACCTGGGCGGGAAATCCGAACCAGAAACATGGTATCGGGGGCATGCGACAGCCAGCACCTCATCTGACTGCACTCTGTGCAGCCACAGTACAAAAATTGGAACATGTCGCGAAGATGGGCAGCATGGGAGTCGGAAACGCGCCAGCCAATCAGATCGCATCAAATTCGCGTACCACTCATAGAGGGCTTGCACGGTCAGGACTCTGACTGGCCGGAATGTGTTTGCTCGGTACTCTGCTTGGTTATGATTGGCTGCTGCGCTCCAACCTCCCAATACTGCCCATCTTCGCGACATCTACCAAAAATGCGTATAAAACCTAAGGTATGTAGGTGCTAGTCGAAAAAGTGGCCTGCAGCAAGAGCTGGGAGTGCGCCAGCCAATCAGAGCTCTGAGCGTAAACGCATTCTCTAGGCGTCATACTCGTTCGATACAACTGGCCGCAAAACCTTTCCATTCTAGTCGGCAAAGCGGCCTACATGAGGGGTGGGAACACTCGCTGTCCAACCAGAGTGTGTATAGACCTCGGACAGGTGAAGCCCAGAAGAGGCATGTACGGATGGTGCTCTGACTAACTGAGAATTGCTGTCGAGGGAGTTGAACGGGGTCGACGCCAGAGAGGAACTTCTGGAGCGGTGCTGTTATTGGCTGGCGCGTTCCCGCTAACCTCACGGAGGCCACATTAGCGACTAGTTTTATAGAGAATGAGGCACGCTTTGGAGGAGGAAAAGTACGCCCTTCGAGGCCTTACCCTTGCATAAAGGATAAAAGAATAGAAGACGGCGTTGTCTAACCCCGTTCGGGATGCGCCATGCATTCTACTTCTACAGAATGTCGTGGAGGCGATTTGAATGCGCATTTAGCCACACAATAACTTGCGGTGGCCAGTCGATGAACAAGTCAGTGCTTTAACCTTCTCAGAGAAGTCAGCTACCAATTCACCGACCCCGGAGGGATGGAAGGCTTGGTTGGCTTGGGCGGAAAATCTGAACCAGGAATCTACACAGTATGGGTACACGCTACAGCCGGCGCCTCCTCCCACTGCGCTACACGCGCCCTTTCAGGGTTGCCTAGCACTTTGACTTACCTTCTCTCTTTTGGCTATGCTTCCGACGACGGCCGCTGTAAGCGGATGTCCAAGTGGGCTTGAGATGGCCAGAGCCAGGTGACAAAGGAGCAGGTGGAATGAAGGCATGAAGCACGATGAGATCCCAACGAACAAGTTGATGGCCTCGCTGAGTACGATGGACAGGGCGAAATTCTGAAAACAGCCATCCATTCAGAAGTGTTCAGAAGCACGATGTAGCTTCTGTAGCCTATCCTACCTCCTCTAAAATGCGATCAATAGCACGATCGAACATCGTCAACAGGGCAGAATGCAGAAGAACAACGGCTTCAGCAAATGCAGCCGACGGCTCATCGGTGTCGCTGGTGTTGGTACGGTAGACCAGCAGGACGTAGCGACTATAACGACTGATTGGCTGAGCGGTGGGAGTTGATCGATAAATTGATTCTATCGATTCCTACGAACCTCAAGATCCGCATGACGATCAGTGCTGTAGCCGCGGCACGTTCCGTATTCCAAAGCCGATGATCGTACTCGCTCTGAGACTCGAAGACCCGCGTCAGCGACCAGTCCAGCACTCGCAGCAGAGCCAGAAACGCGCTGGGCGACACCGTGTCCATTGAAGCCGTAGAGAACAGTCGCGAGTTGGAGCTAACAAGTGGAAGGTGTGATCAACAAAAAGAAACACAAAACATTATTATCGAAAGCAGAACACCAAAGAACACCAAAAAAGGGTCCATAAGGACTCACTATTCATCCGGCTTCTCGTCCTCGCCGTTTGCTCCATCTCCAGATGATGACACCACCTAGGGTTAGCATACAGTACATATAAGTCTAGTGTCCCCCTTGTACATCTGGGGTGCGCCACGCATTCTACTCCGACGTAAAAGCTTTACAAGTGCGCATTTGACATACAGAATATTCCGCAATGAACAAGTTTTTTATCTACCCCAAACATTTCTCGTATCAACTCATAAGACCCAAAGGTGCGGAACTCTTGGATGGCCTGGGCGGGAATCGAACCACAAATCAATTCGGTGTGCATGCGAGGGCCAACGTCTTCACCGATTTCGATACATTATTGAAGAAACAGCGTATGTAGTGCTAAGCGGAAAATTGGAATGCGGTATAAGGAAAAAGAACAAGGAAATCGCCGTGTTCCGGAGGATCTACATAAATGGAAAGGAACTAAGGTCACCTTTTGCTAATGTCTTCATTAGATGCGCCACGCATTTTACTTCTAGATGATATCTTTATGTCGGAGCCTTCAGATTGTACAGTAAGTGTCTCGCAGTGGTCAACAGTCAAAGCATACTAATAGTAGCAACAATATAAAGCATAGTAAAATAAGATACAATAATCAAAAATAAAACAAAATAATAATAGCGTCTAGCCTTGTATTATATTAGGTTGGAAAAAAGTCTCTTCACACTTCGAAATGTTTTTGCCGTTCTCCTTGTAAACGCACTAGCCAATATTGTTTGCCGACTTCGTAATCCTTTAACACTTGCCTACCGTTCGCACGCGGATACAGGTCAAGACCCTTCTCGTACTTCGTTATCTATCCAATCTTCCGGACTCAACGCCAGATCTACCTCATGGCAATTTTCGGCACGGCATTCTTCATGAATTCATTAAAGGACGGCACGTCAGGCAGCCGACCAAATTAACCATATATATGGCTTGGGAACTACTACTCGTCACGCCTGTTCTGAGTGGTTCGGAAAGGTTTTAGGGAGAGATTATTCACTCGGGGACAAAGCAAGGTCAGAAAGGCCAACTGAATTGGACGACACTGAAGTACTCCATCTTCTTCGCATCGATAGTGGGCAGACGACGCGTCAACTGGCAGAGAAGCTCGAAGTGTCTCATAGGATAGAAGGAATCCATCTGAAGAATCTTAGCTTTCCATGGAAATTCGGAGCTTGGATTCCGCATGCCCTGTCAGACACTCAGAAAGGTCAACGGCTCTCCATCGCTGCTTCTCTTCTGTCCAGATACGAGAGAAAATCATTTCTGCCGCGGATTGTGACGGGCGATGAGTCCTGGGTTCTGCATGCCAACTTCCGAAGAAGAAGAAGAAAATGGGTACAAAAGGGAGAGAGCCCTAAGTCTGATCCCAAGCCCAATGTTCACGAAAGGAAATTTCCCTTGACTGTTTGGTGGATATCAGATGAGTGATTTGCTAGGAAACTCTCAGAAGTGGAGAGACACTGCTGCCACATACAGTGGCCAACTCCACAAGGTCGCCGCAGCTCTCCAAGAAAAGAGGCCTGAGAAGTCAAAGATGATGACCCTGCATGACAACGCAAAACCACATGTTGCAAGACTCACAAGATAAACAACAAACGACTGGGCTGGGAGGTAACGCCACTTTCATCGTATAGCCCTCGCCTCGCTCCTACCGAATGCCATCTCTTCCGTGCTCTCAAGCAAGAAATTGGAGAGGAATATTTTGAAACGGATGAAGACCTCAAAAATTGGATTCGGCAATGATACGACTCCAAAACTGCAGTCCTTTAAGCGAGAGGAATTAGAAAAGAACCCAGTCTTTGGAGAAGTGCAGTGTATAAAAAATGGATTTACCTCAATTGATTTGTCATTGTAGTTGTGAAGTAATAAATCTTTTTAAAAAATGCAGACTTTTTTCTAACCTATACTCTACAGGATACTGCAGAGGCATTTTGAATGCGTATCTAATTCTAGCGGGCGCGTGGAGCGCAGTCGAACAAGCTTGCGGCTGTCGCATGCACATGATACCAGGTTCTTGGTAGGATGTCCCGCCCAGACCAACCAAGCCTTTGATCACTCCGGGGGTCGGTAATTTCGTACCAGACTCGTCTGGGAACTACAAAATACCGACTTGTTCATTAGCTGGCTACTGTAAGTCATTGTTTAGACAAACACCCCTTCAGATCGTCTCTACGATATTCCGCAGAGGTAGAATGTGTGGCGCGCATCCTGCAGTCCTATTCGCTAACGTTCCTTTATGCTATTTTATTAGATGTAGCCTATATTTGGAGCGGGATCGCTCCAATCAAAACCAATCAGAACGTCGACCGACCGGCCCGCCTCTCTGTTGTTTTGATGCAGATTGGTCTGCCACGTCGCCTCTCCCGTGTAGGCCACATTAACAACAAATATCTTCTTCTTTTTTTTTTTTTTTGAAAGCAGCTTTGAACAGCAAGCAATGAACGAAGAGTAAGGTGCCTCAATCAATCCCTTTTTGGAATGCGCCACGCACTCTTCCCGGCGGCATAATAAATACTCAATTTGAATGCTTCTTTGGCCATACAATGACTTCCGGTGGTCAGGCGGACGGAGAAAGTCAATACTTTATATTCCCTAGACAAATTGGCACCAGTTCATTGACCACAGAGGGATGGAAGGCTTGGTTCGCCTGGGTGCCAATTCACGAGCACACAACCTCGTATATAATGAAGAGCGCCTCCTGCATTCTGCTGAAAAAAGGTCTAAAAATACAGAATTTTTTTGTAGGATAAAAGCGCATGACCTCCGACTACACCACCATACAACTAATTTAAAAGGTTAGGAAAGCAAAATGTGTAAATAATTAAGAGAATGACAACGTGAAAACAACCCTAGCCAAAAGTCGTTTTTTCTCTAAAAATAAAAAATCACCTGGATTTCTAGTCTGCGAGAAACCCACGAGGGCTTCGTATTCAGAAATGCATGTGTACACCACAACAGATTTGTTGAGGCAACTCTCCAACCTTCCCAGAATTTTCTTGATTCAGAGGAGTAGCATTGGGTTGAAGATATCAGTGCAAATAGAAGGGAAAACCCGAAGAATTTCCCCTATACATAACACCTTGCAGCGCAGTCGGGCGCGTGTAGCGCAGTCGGAGGAGGCGCCGGCTGTCGCGTGCACCCGATAGGTTCCTGCTCGGATTTCCCGCCCGGGCCAACCAAGCCTTCTATCCATCCGTGGTCGGAGCATGATTGGTGCCAGACTTGTTGGAGAAGGATAAGGCACTGACTTGTTCATCGGCAGGCCACCGCATTTCATTGGCCAACGTAATCGCTTGATCCCCATCCCAAAACATCAACTTTGCACATGGGCTGTCCAAGGCAATCAATAATGCTCGATCGATATTGCCTACATCTCTAGACCTGCTCACCAATGTTCCTATTGTGCTGCGGTTCCACCTTACGAGGTCAACTCCGAGCAAAAATCGATAAAATCGATCGATGGTGGCTGGTCGATCGGCATTGACTGTCTGATGTCCGTTCGATATTGTGCTATTTCCACCTCAGAAAGTCAACTACAGACACAAATCGATAAAATCGATCGATAGCGGTTGGTCAAATACGTACTCAAACCGCCTCCACTTCATACCGTAGATGTAGAACGCGCGGCGCATCCCGAAAGGGATTGAGTAACGCCGTCCTTTATCCTTTATCCTTTACATACACCTTTGAGAAACAATGTCATATGGCCGAACGAAACTGCTTTTCTGTACCTGGTAGTAGAGCTCTGGTATTTGTCCAACGTTCACGTCAGTGCCGTTGTTCGATATGGCTGAATTTCTGAACGTGAACGTCACATCGTCGCACTCGACCACTCGACGACCGGTCGCTCCACAGTCGGAAGATGGCCCGCTGGAAGGATTGGTGTTTAGGTACTGAGGCTATAGGAAGGCAGCCATGAGTAACGACCCTATGTGCTAGAAAACTCACGAAACGAGTGCTTCGCGTACGCTACGGATTCTACTTTTCAGATATTCCGTTCGTGAATTCACATCGAACATTTACGGAATTTCACCAACACATTGAATCGGAGCGTAGATGAACAGCTCATCACTTACTGTATTCTCTGCGGGCTCCACCACTTTCATGCTTTTTCTTTTTGAAAGCCCTTATACCTAACGCTTACGAGTCAAAACAGCACTAATCCTCTGCAATATTATGTTGCGAGTAGTATTCCTACTAAGTAAAGATCGGCTTCTTTCGAATAAATGTGGCAGCACTCAAGGCCCAAGGCCCAGGAACGGTCCAAAATAATCTCGACAACATTTTCCCACCATTTCCGTAAAATTCACCTGATTTTCGCGCTGACTACATGCCAATGATTCGCCTTCATCAGCACAGGCTGGGCCAGCATTAGGGCGGCTGCCTCTCGTTGTCCGCAGTCATAGAGAGTTTCATCCGATTCGGACAGCATCTCCGCACACTGCTCATCCGAAACGTCGCTCGGCAGTCGAAACAGCTTGATCCTGAAGAGAAGCGCACGTAAATGAAGACCTTCTTCGGGTCGCAACGTATATCCTCCTAAGGCTTACTTGGCAATGTACTCTCCTCGTCCTCCATACAGTCCTATTCCGAGCAGCCGCACGTCCTTGCTCGCTTTCACTTGAATAGCCTCTATCGAGTGAGCCGAGTAGCCCCAACCTGAAATAGCGCTGCAGTAATTCTGGCGCTCGTGTGAAGGCTTGAAGCAAGTTACCCATTGGATAATAGTAAGCGTATTAGAAGAACTCTATTTCAAATTGGACTGTTTTCAGCTCGGTTGCTGCATTTTTCAGACGGATTGACGAATTTCTATTCAAGGACAAACACGACGTCTTCTACGAGATGCTAATTAAGGTATTCTATTCCTAGACACATGTATAGCAGTCGGAGGAGGTGTCGGCTGTCGCGTGCACCCAATACCATGCTCCTGGTTCGGATTTCCCGCCTGCTTAAGCCAACCAAGCCTTCCAACCCTCCAGGGTTGGTGAATTGGTTCTACGATCTTAAGATTTGTCTGGGAAGAATAAAGCGCTGCGCTGACTTGATCATCAGCTGACCGCATGGCCAAATACGCGTTCAGATCGCCTCCACGACATTCCGTAGAAGTAGAATGCATGGCGCAACCCGAAAAGGGAAAAGTTATCCTTTTATTTATGCCTGGACACAGGAAAATGCTCGGAGTTACACGACCTATCCAAGTGAAAGAAGCTGTCCGGGGTTCCCAGCTTCGTCGACGTTCGAGGATCAGAGACTCTGTCTTATGGGCCAATTCGTCAAATTAGGTAGGCCGGCCATGTGAAGCACTTCGCAGACACTCACTGGACAAGAGTCGTTACGGACTGGATTCCGATGGATGTCAAGAGAACATCAGGGGCCGGATTCATCAACGACCGTGGGTACAAGGGGGTAGAGTTACCCACCATGAAACCTTCATCCGTATCCCTTATCTTACTAAACCCCGCATACCCCCTGTTTAACTTTTGATGAACCGGCCCCAGCACGCCCATAAACGCGTTGGTCGGACTTCTTCGTGAAAGCGCTGAACAGACGCCCTTCGTGTCCCTCGAGCGAGGAGAATCCTTTGGGGCACTCTGGCACGCGACAGGGATGTTTTGGTCATCGAGTTTCTCGGGAGGTCGCATGCAATGTTTCCGTTCGTCACTGTTCGTCACTACCCTGTGCCAACGGATCCCCTTCGCTGGAGGAACACGAAGAGCGTTACCGTTCGTGCGGGGCTTTCACGAAAGAGTACGACTAAAACGCATTGGTGGGCGTCGTAGACCTATGTCATGCCACACAACCATAAGGATAAGGATAAAGGACGGCGTTACTCAATCCCTTCTGGGATGCGCCACGCATTCTACTTCGACGGGATATCGTGGAGTGCGTATTTGGCCATAAAATGACTTTCGGTGGCCAGCCGATGAACAAGTCAGTGCTTTATCCTTCCCAGACTAGTCCGGTACCAATTCACCGACCCCAGAGGGATGGAAGGCTTGGTTGGCCTAGACGGGAAATCCGAACCAGGAACCTGGTATCGGGTGCAGGCGGCAGTCGGCGCCTCCTCCGACTGTGCTACAGGCGCATATTAAGATTGTGATTAAAGAATTAAATAGGACCAATAGTTAAAAATAACCTCCTCCAGTAGACTCAAAACGACAGACCACCGATCGACCGCTGGTGGGTGAAGAGCCGTGTTCCGGCGATGTGGTGAAATCCTTAAAATATTGAATTTTTTCTTTTAACTATTTGACTACTATACCGAAGAACTCAGATCTAGTACAGTGTCACGGCATCTCATTTGACACGGTTCTGTCTCAGAAATAAGGCAAAATTTTGGTCAGAAATCGGGATGACAAACGGCGCCGGGAGTTGAGCACGACATCGAGGCTCAGCTCACCTTCTCATTCCACATCCGTCCCTTAGAGATCGTGGCTGCCGCATAGGTGCAACTGAGCAGTGAGATCCCGAGCTGGGTTGACGAGCAGTGCGTCGGCGACTCCAGTGGCACAGCCCATTCCGGAGAACGCAGAAACGCCAACGAATCCATACGATCTGTATGCACCTGGAAACTATTCGTAGAATCTAACAGCAACGAAAATTAAGCCGCCTGGTACCGAAATTTGGCTACTTGTCGTTAATATGGCCTACATGGGGCGGGAGGGAACGCGCAGCCAATCGCAAACAACCTGCGCACCAGGCGAGCGTGCGCCAGGCTATGAGTTCACCAACGCGCTCCAATTGATGGCATGCCCATAGATGCGGCGTATACGGTCTGGTGCAGGGGATATGTAGGCCATATTAACGACTAGTGCCAAAAGTGAAATAATAGATAGCAAAGCCCATGAATTCACGGGAGTTCTCCTGAAGGCAGCTGTTTTTATTTATTTATTTATTTATTTATTTATTTACTGTACGCACTATGGGGAAAACTATGAATAGCTCATAAAAATAGCTATGGCTTTTTAAGATGAAAAAACTGAACTAAAATAGCAAAAAGATTCAAAACTAATCAAAAATTAAATTGCAATAAATAACCATTGACCTGAAATAAATGGGAGAATAAATAATCACCCACCTCCTGCGGAGTCGCCAGATGCACTGAGCTGGCCTGCACCCGCATTTCAGCAGCGTTGTACGACCACAGTATGTCATAGCGTGACTCCAAGCACCAACTATAATACGGTAATATTTCAAATTTGGCTGAATTTCGAGAAAACACTCTCCAAACCTCGTGTATAAACCGGCTGGTCCTAGCTGATGATGCGCGAAGCTGCCGTGTTTCCTTCGAACTGCCACGTATTCCTTGCCGATCTGTCGTGGGAAGATGAAGAGGTCGTTCTGAAACGTAAGAATCTCAGCGAGAGAAGCAAATTGGGAGAAAAATTTTCTTCTCTAAGTGTTGTTAGTTCTAGAACCTCATTGGGTACTAGTGGAGATGACTTCCTGGGCGCGCACAAAGGGCGGGCACAAGAGTGGCGCCCGCCAATCACACTTTTGTACACGCTTGATTGGGCGGTGCCTTCGTTGAACGCTCTCAAAGAAGCAAGAGTGGAGGAAGCAAGAGAAAATACGAGTATGTGACTTATCTCAAAGGATTTCTCCAACCGCTTATAAGGACCCTCTTTTTTGAGCACTCAACTAAGAACCAGAAGAAAGTACCTTGCTAGCCACCAACTGCGCATCAATAACATCATCAGAATGTATAAGGGCAGTATGGCTGTGGATCAAGGTGGCATCGCCGACGGCTCCGATCCAGGTTGCGAACGACTCGCAGCCGGGCCCGAACCCTGGAACTCGAGCTGGGGTCGCGTGCCAGTAGCTGTCCTCTTCGGCTGGTCTGAAAATGCATAATTAACGCTTACAGAGTAGATCTGAGTATTCTGCTATATTCTTTTTACTCATTCTTTGGCAAAAAATAGAAAACCGGTTACTAGTCGTTAATGTGGCCTACATATAAAGGCCGGTACACACCAGCCAATCACAGCCAACCATGGCACCGACCAATTGAACATCGACCATAAACGTTCCCTTTGGGTGGCGAGCACATTCGATCGGCCTGGTCTGATTCGCCCACCTTTCTCCCGTGTAGGCCACTTTAACGACTAGTACCAAAAGTTCTAAGCATGATGCAATATTAACTAAGCTGAAGAAATAGCTTAACATCGACCGAAAAGGCCGCTGTTCTCATTCCTTAACGTGGCCTACACGGGTGTCGTGACTCTCGCCACTATTCTTCAAGGACACACTGGCGCCCGCAGCAGGTGGGTCCCGACGCGAAGAACGTACAGTCGCGCGCCCACTCCACGACACACTATGAGCGCTCTCCCGCGCGCATCCGACATTCTTCCCGCTCGTAGTCACCGCGATCGGTCGGTTTCTCTCGTACGCAACCCCCTTGAGCGGCCGGCCCGTCCGCCGTCGTTGTCGTCATTAGCAGCGCACGTCCACTGCCATCCGGACATGGACATCGACTTCATCCATCGCGCAGGACTATGAATCGACCAGGACAGCAGCGCAGAATCGCGGGAGATGGAGGTAGCCGCAATGTCAAGCCCTCCGCCGCTCTCGTGAGAGCAGGCTCCAGAGGAGGAGCCAAGTCAGGCTAGCGGCTCGCGCTTGGGGGTTCCGAAAGTAACCGGGGCCGTCGTTAATTTGCGTGACGTCGTACAAAAACCTAACAACTGATAGCAGACGATTGGGAAGCGCATCACGGGGAACTCTGAAATCATTTTCCAGATGGTGCCAACTCTGAAGATGTTGCTGTACTTGTCGGAAAATGCGGACGACGCCTTCGTACTGAGCAATGGGGGGGGGGACCTGAAGAAAGCCTTGGCGCTGCACCTGAAAACTCTTTTCCCTCAAATATGGTGAACGAGATTCTGACTCTTGTCTCAAGAACGAAATCAGTTCAGGAATAGAGCTGCAGGGCCAAGGGAAGTGATTAGAAATGTGATGCCTCCATGTGAAGACGCGGACATCTTGTCCTCGGCGCGCTGCTCGCCCCGCCCCTTTCTGGAGGCAGTGTATCCAACGATTCTCCGCCAATCTACCACCACTCTCCACTTACGCGCGACTCATGAACGCGCGGGGGGGGGGGGGGTGGGGGGGGGGAGCCTGAGATATGTTTCGAGGTAAATAGTACCTTGGTACCTTGCCAGCGCGTCGGGGAACATTCACCTCCAAAGCAAGGGTTTTGCTCTGCAAGGGTTTTCCTAATTTCTGCCCCAATTCACTTATTCATAAGTGTATCGCTTACTTTAGTGGCATTGTGGGCCGGCTTGAGCCGCCGTGAGTCCAGCCCACCATGTAAATGGATGGTGGTGGTGGATGGCGCCCATTATTAGCCATGTAGGACCACTACCATTGCTTCTCTACTGCCATTAATGCTACTACCTTCTACCTTCTCCTCCTTCCCTACTTCATATTTAAATTCATTTCTCCTAACTACAATGCTGTCAGTGTCGGTGGCAGCGACTTCCCAGCAGCAGATGTGACAGATTGGTCTCGCCGTTATCTTATGAGCTCAGCAGCGGAACGAAACCCTTGCTTTGGCAGTTATGAATCAGAAATAGAGGGCGGGGTAGTGTTCTTCCCTCCAGCATGAGGAGGGGCGGCACTAATTGCGCGAGGAGCGCCCATCGCAGACGAGTTCACGCGCTCGGCGGGCTGAGTGAAGAACGGGCCCCATCCCCTTCCCAGCCATCAGCTCGTGGGATCGTCAGGAGGCCGTACTGCGCTGCATTCTTTCTATTTCTGCCATTTTCGTCGTCTGCTTTGTACTCACTAGCTGCTTCATGAAGATTTCTCTGTGATTCTGGCTACAAGGACCCTTCGTGATAAGCAAGATGGTACAACGCCTTCGAGTGGGTACTCATTTTTTTTTGCGATCACTTATGGGCGCTCCTCGCGCAATAAGCGCCGCCCCTCCGCGTGCTGGGGAAGAACGGGCCCCTCCGAAATAGAGGTATGTTCCTGGAAAGTGGCGGGTAAGTGGCCGTCGAGGTAAATCGAGGTAGGATTTACCTCCGGCAGTGTTCATGAATACGGGCCCGGGCGGGGCTCAGCTTAATAATTCGTAGCTCATTGCATTCTCCTTACTGGTATTTTGTGCGTACTGAGGTTCGACATGAATGCGTATATCTATATCGCGCAGTGTCATAGTTGAGAATGGAGAAAGTCTTATTGAGAGCATCGACAGAGATCATCAAGAGACATCCAGTTCAACTGCGTCACGACGTGAAGGTAGGATATGAGGTGCGGGGTGCCAGTTCATGCTGATCACTACCAATCGTTGCAAGGGACGAACATGCAGAGGCTTAAGTGCGTTACCACATTAACGACTATTACCGCATTATATGTCCGTTCAAACGGTGTGATCGCTTTTGGGGAAATCCTTCAAGAGTTCTTGAGGCACTTTTTCAAGCTGAATATTCACATTTTCCACTCTGTAGGTGTACAGTATGAATTTGGAAGAGGTCCAGCACAATTTGAAGATGACAAAGTAATGCACACTTCAAAGCTAGATAGGTATGTTTCATTTAGTTCAAGTGTAGGATTTTTGACAGAAAAAATGTTTGAATAAGTGGCGAAGTATTCAAATATCAGCACCTTATCAACTGTCCCATCTTGTGAGCACCGAACGTATACACTGCTCCCACTGAGGTTCGCAAAACGGTGTGATTAGCGCCAGCAGCAACCTGCACCACCTGGACATCAGGAGGAAGGACAACCTGAATATCGCGATCAACATAACACGCCAAACTTGAAGAGAAATATAGGAAACTTCAAGTCTACAACTAAAAATGGAGCGAAAATGGCTAGTACATGGTCAAAAAGACGAAAATACCGCACAAAACGTAAATTTTTAACCAGAAATGGGAACACGGTGGACCAAAACGAGAGCATTAAGCTAACAATCGTTCAAACTAACCAGCTGTGGCTCTGGTTTGCTGCGCACATCTCCGGTCCCAAGTTGACCGTGGCAGTTGGAGCCGAAGGAGAACACGGAGCCATCAGCGGCCAGAAGGATCGTGTGGAAGTTGCCACAGCTCACCGATGAAACCTGAATAACTGACGTCCATAAGGAACGACAAGAGCAGCCACTTCAGCTGGTTCTGTCTAATTTCGCTTGTGGACTTTGTGAGTCTACCGTCAGCAATAACAAGTAGAAAGAATAGGGATAAAAAAGAATAGAGGACGACGTTACTCAACCCCTTTTAGGATGCGCCACGCATTCTACCTTTCCGGGATGTCGTGGAGCCGATTCGAATGCGAATATGGTACTACAATGACTTGCGGTGGCCAGCCGCAAGTCAGCGCTTTATCCTTACGGACAAGTCAAGTTAGCAATTCACCGTCTCTGAGGGATGGAAGGCTTGGTTAGCCTGGACGGGAAATCCGAATCAAGAACCATATCGGGGTCAATCAGCTCAGGTGAAGTGTGAGGCGAAAAAGAAAAGAAATAAAAAAAGAAAAACCAACCTTCACGTTCTGCTGACCCTTCACTATCGACACCCGAGCAGGCGCCAGATGAGTCCGAGTAGGTGTGTCCCCAGCCGGCCGTTGTTGTGTGGATTCCCCACAAGAACGGCATAATCCGCACCTAAACGAATAGAAATGGGTAATGTGCATTCATAATAAGACCTTTAAGCTTCCACTGAATTCTTAAAAAGTAATTATACAGACGAAATCAACCCATTTTGTACCTTAGACAGGGAGTTTCTCCTGGTCCACAACCACACGTGCCGGTTTTACGAGTAAACGCTGGAATCGGGCAGGATGATCCTCTGGCCGAGCAGAGCCCACATTGAGTGCAGTATGAAGGTACATCCTGAATTACTACGTTAGCTACAAGCAGATCGACGCTAGTCAAAGTCGTTTTCTGGTACAAGTCGTTTTCGTGGCCTGCATGTAGAGGCGGGATCTCGGCAGCCAATCAGAGCACCAAGCACGCTCCCTTTCGACGTAGGCGAAATAAACGACATGTGCCGAGCCGCTGTTTACTGTTCACCTACCTTAACGAAGAGATGTTCGGACGGCTCGCACACGACCACGGAACCACTACGTCGAGGCGATGCTTTCGAAGACACGGGTGCTTGCTAAAATTCTGAACTTTGGGAAGGATTTTGATATGGAACCGATACTCGATGACGTCGTAGTAACTGCCGTGACCTGCAGTTTAAGCCATGCATCGCTCATAACTTACTTGACATACCTCAACCCGACCGCACTGATTCAGATTATTCAAGCCCCAGGTGTAGACGTAGCCCTGCTTTGAGATTGCCACAGCGTGAGTCTTCCCGAGGGCTAGTGATGCCTGTAAATACTGCTGTTACTGAAGGAATTAACAGAATTCTATTCCAGGTTAGAGCGTCCACAGCGGGCCCTTGAAGTTGAATAAATATCGAAAACGCGTAGCTGAAACACTTATATGCAACATGGTACTAGTCGTGAATGTGGCCAACGAACGAACAGTCGTTAATGTGGCCTTCATGCAGACGCGTGAACGTTCAGCTAATCACAGCCAATCAGAGCACCGGCCGGTCACGCACCAAGTAATCGGACAACCGAATAAACCGGCTCCTATACGTGACACGCCCATTGATTTGACGTGATTGGTGTTGTATGCCTCCACATCGGCTGGTAGTACGAACATACAATTTTTCGCCGCGCGCGCGACGAGCCGCCACTGACGCATCGCTACTGGGTGGACTGTTATGGGAGAGATGAAGCTCTAACAAACTTCCGAGTTATGCTCTATTGTATGTAGATATGTGGCTTTTAAAAATGAAGCTTCTCATCACAGAGGGAGACTAAATCTTTAACAATGGGAGCCATTGTTTATTTCTTCGATTAGGTCATCCAATTCCCTCTCGAAATATCCGTTTTCTCTGACTAAATGGACCGGAGAACCCTCAAACCGCTGAGCAGAGGTAGCAAAAGAAACTTACGCAGTCACGAGAGCACTAGACTTCGTGACTGTAGCAGCACACACTTTGCAGACGTCGCGCTTGCCGCAGCAGTCGCCGCGGTTTCCGCGCTTCCGTATGTTCAGCCTGCTTCCCCTCCACATCCCATGCAGGCCACATCTATGACTAGTATCCTCAATACTCAATAATACAGAAAAATTATTGTACAAGATGGGAGGGGTAGGTATACATCCTATGATTGTAGACTGGATAAAGAGCTTTCTTTCGGGCAGAACCTATCAAGTCAGGGTAGAAGGAGAGTATTCACCGGTTCATTCTGCCCGCAGTGGTGTTCCACAGGGTGGAGTACTATCGCCATTACTTCCTCTTTTGTATTCGTATGAGATTCCTGATTCAGTTCCAAGAAACTTTGGAGTTTCTTGTAAAATGTACGCGAACGATATAAAGGTCTATAGAGAAGTCGACAATCAAGAAGCCTCCTGTGATGTCCAAGCGGCTATAAATTTTGTAGAGAAATGGGCAAGCACCTGGAAACTACCCCTTTCGGCTGAAAAATCGCGCACTGTCTCGTGATACAATCTAAATCTCAAAGTCACCGGCCAACGTACACACTCAACGGGTCGATTTTAGAGCAACTTACAAGTGCACGAGATCTAGGGTTCCATTTCTCGAGTAACCTAAACTTTGAGCATCATTATAAAGCACTTGTAAAGAAGGATAACTACCGAATTTATAACATGTTTAAGGTATTGATAACCAAAGATCAACCTTCTTTTGTGAGAGCCTACAAATCTTACGTAAGGCCCATTGTAGAATGTGGTGTCTCAGTTTTCAGGCCCTCTCAAAAGAAGGACATAAAACTCCTTGAAAGTGGTCAGAATAACTTTACCCGTAAGCTTTTTCTAAAGTGTCGTGGTCTGAATTACGACAATATTCCGAGTGGGTCTGACAGGGCCAAAATGCTTGGGTTGTCTAGCCTTGAGACTAGACGAAAGCGAGCAGATTTAGTTATGTTGTTCAAAGTCCTGACAGGAAGGCTTTCCATTGACCCAATTGGATTTTTCGGCACCCCTTTGACAACTGACAGAAGAGGACATCTCCGACTCTACCTGCCACTTCCAAGGTCAGAAATAAGGTCAAGTTTCCTCATTCACAGGAGCATCAGAAAGCTCAACATCTTGCTTCATGAGAACGAGAACATTGTTAATATGTCTCTATCCTCTTTTAAACGTTTAATTGCGCTAAGGTTTCGTTAGACTTTTTTTGTTTGTTATACGTTATTGTTAAAATCTTACCGCATGTCACTGTTATCCGTGCCTTGTAATAAATAAATAAATAAATAAATAAATAGTTAGGGAAATCAAAACCTGAAGGAAATGAGTGCAAACGCGTAATCTAGTCGGTGGAACAAAATAAATAGCAATTACCCTTGTTTTTTTCAGCAAATCCTTCCCTTTTCTGCAAATAATACATAGCACTGTTAAGCTTTGGTTTGCTAAGGTTTCTTGCTTTTCTTTTTTCCATCATTCTGTGTCCATAAATCTCCTCTACTGTAGAATGCACATCTTACTGTGCAAATAAATAAATAATAAGCCCCTGAATAGCACAAAAACAGTGTTAAAGGAGAGAAATGTCGATAAAAACCGCAAACAATCATAAAAAATCGATCAAAAATCGTATTCAAAGTCTGAAGTGAAGCTCACCATATGAGTTCCATCCAGACCAAGCACTTGACCTGTCTCCGGATAGACGCTCATGCCATGCCGTCCTCCGACGTAAACCCGTCCATTGTCGGTAACGTAGCCATAGCTGCCAGCGGCGCTGCTGATCGACTGCGTTTTCCGCCTAAAAATCGGCTCCTCAGAAAATGTTTCCTCAAGAGATATGTCCAGATCGTAAAATCGACTTCTATGGTTAATCACCTCCCAGAAAATGTTAAGTAGGATGCTTGAAGAAGCTCAGAGAACGCCGAAATAAAGCAGGCATCCCTATATTTTCACTCAAATCACAAAAACGATTTTTATTTCGAGAGAATGTTTGAAGAAAATAAAAGAAGCGCCACGATTAATTGAGAAAAATGAAGACGTCTTGCAACGAAAAACGCTAACAAGACGCCTTCCGCGATCTCAAGAGTAATTTTCCAACTGAATGCATATGCAGCACTTATTGTGAAGTTAGTGAAAATCAAAAACGAAAGGAAACCAACCTATTGATGGTAGTTAACCGCCTCAGTTTCCCAGCTCTTCGGCCATCGTCACCACCGGCAATCCATGCGTGTCCGCTGCCGGCTCGAAAGAGCACGTATTCTGCACCGACGGACATCTGAACAATGCTCTCCGGCAGCACCAGTTCCATCCATGTCGTTCCGGTTTCCTGTATAGAAACTCTTCATTTTAAATCCTCGGATGATAAAGGCAAGCTTCCGTTTGAGTCTCATAGAAGGTTACGGTCACTAGTTTCCGTAGTAGGGGTAGGAAACCCGGATGAAAACTTCTAGATGTAACTCCAAATCTCTAGACGAAAAGCGGACCAATGTAAGCAGTTCCTCGACCTACCCCAGTCGGAGGGAAGCACGCAAAAAAGGGAAACAAACACTAATAGATGGCGTATATCCGGGAGGAGATTGTATAGAAAAATCCCTTCGTAGACTACTTCAATGAATAGATTCTTTAAATTTGTGCACCTTATTTTTGAAAACGTCGTTATCAAGAATACTGAGTGAAACGCCCCGCCCACTAGGATAGATCCCAATTCGTCCTCAATGTATGGCCACTTATTTGAGGGTAAAATAAAGTAGACGAATTTTTAACAAAAATTCCTTTAGGAATTTTTAACAAAAAATCCTGTAGGAATTTCCTAACTGCAGTAGCGTTGGGATCGAAATTATGAAACGTGACAAATTTTGCTTACATATCTTTTGAAAACCAATGATATATTCCGACCGTGTGTCTTACCTGCAATCCATACTTAATTCCATTCCCAGCGTAGTAAATCTTTCCCGATCTCGACTGTAGAAACGCTATATCCTTTCCCAGATGGAGATCCGCGGACTGATCTGAGAGAAGCCATTGTTTTCCTTTGAAATGTGGAGCGGGTGCTTCGATAATTCTAACTATTTCTAGCCAGAGCGCGTGGAGCGCAGTCGGAGGAGGCGCCGATTGTCGCGTGCACCCGATAGCAGGTTCCTGGTTCGGATTTTCCGCCCAGGCCAACCAAGCCCTCCATCCCTCCAGGGTCGGTGAATTGGTACCAGACGTCTCTGGGAAGGATAAAGCGCTGACTTATCTATCGGCTGGCCACCGCAAGCCATTGTATGGCCAAATACTCATTCATATCGCCTCCACGGCATCCTGTAGAAGTAGAATGCGTGGCGCATCCCAAAGGGAATTGAATAACGCCGTCCTTTATCCTTATCCTTTTTATTCTAGTCAGTCCTTTAAAGGTGTTCGTTTCTATTAGCGGGCCTAACTATGTACACTGATTAAGGGGCGCACTAATATCCTCTTCAGCCATATTACGGGGTTTTTCATTTCAAATAAAAAAGTTGAACACGACTGAGCTATCTAAAAATTTAAAACAATTATTCACAAAGTCCGAACAACATTAGTCAAAAATAGAGGATTAAGGATAAAGGACATCGTCACTCAATTCCTCTTGGGATGCGCCACGCATCCTACTTCTGCGGGAAGTCGCTGTGGCGATTCGAATGCGTATTTGGTCATGCAATGACTTGCGGTGGCCAGCCGATGAACAAGACAGCGCTTTACCCTTCCTAGACAAGTTTGGTAACAGTTCACCGACTGCGGAGGGATGGAAGGCTAGGTTCAAATCAGTTTCTTTAAGCCTCAATTGGCTGATATCGAGGTTGTAAGCTGTCACAACGATGTCTTGTTGC
Source organism: Heligmosomoides polygyrus polygyrus (assembly GCA_947396885.1). Classification (NCBI taxonomy): domain Eukaryota; kingdom Metazoa; phylum Nematoda; class Chromadorea; order Rhabditida; family Heligmosomidae; genus Heligmosomoides; species Heligmosomoides polygyrus. Next base: position 92,333,018 of record OX377204.1, on the reverse strand, counting down.
GATCAAAACTTCTAGCGCCAGGCGGGACTCGAATCCGCACCTCCCTCTGACCGGGCGGGAATGCTCTACGCCATTACACCACCGGCGCCGTTTATCGAACGCAACATCCACACCTCGTGAATAGCAGAGAGTGCGAGTTCGACTCCCGGTTGTTGCAAGAGTTTCGTACATCCCGGATACGGGTGGGTGCTGATCGGTCCCACGAGGTGTGGATGTTGCGTTCGATCAAACGGCGCCAGTGGTGTAATGGCGTAGAGCATTCCCGCCCGGTCAGAGGGAGGTGCGGGTTCGAGTCCCGCCTGGCGCTAGAAGTTTTGATCGCAACAAGACATCGTTGTGAAAGGCTAGGTTGGCCTGGGCGGGAAATCCGAACCAGAAACCTGGTATCGAGTGCAGGCGACAGCCGCCACCTTCCCCGACTGCGCTACACGCGTCCATTAATCAAATCAAATAAATAATAATAATAATGATAATAATTCAAACAAATAAATAAATAAATAATCGCAAAAAAGGGAAAATAAGAAAACATTGCTTATGCACTTACTATGCAAGTATTTTGGTATGGTCATCGGCAGCTGATACGGCACGGACTTCGTGTCGCCCATACAACAGAAGGAGACATCGGTGAGGCGGACTGAGTGACGAGATTTCGGCTCGGCAATCGCCACAAATGAATCATTCAGAGGTATCAACTGAATTAAAGTCGACTCGTAGGCTTTTTTTAAGTAAGAAAGAACAGAGGAGATCTTGGAGCGAAGAGGAAGAACTCACATGAAGTGTCGACTGTAAGGTAACAGAGGCGTGATAGAAAGACGAACCATCCGAAAATAAGGCAGTTTGCACACAGTCCGTAGGCAGTATCACCTGGAACAATGCAAAAGTAACTCAAGAACTTGCCCGAGACAATTTTTATTTATTTATTTAATTAGCCGATAGATAATTATGTGACGTGTAGCGAAGGAAGAGATGGAAAACTGGCATTAAGTGGCTTGTAGTAAAAAGAGGAAAAAGAAAAAATAAAGTTAAAAATAAACGAAAAAGGAACGAAAGAAACGAAGAAAAGGAAAGGATAGGATAGGAGCGACAGAAAGTCTGCTCAACTTAGAACAAATCTATGAACAATTGTTTAATGTGGTATTGAATTAGAAACCGAGATAGTACACGCTTTATTGACGACTAACGTTTCGGCGATGTCGCCTTCTTTAGAGTCTCAAACATGGGTAATTAAACGTATGAACGTTAAGTATAAAGGTCACGTCTAATTTTTTGTATGGTCAACTCGAACATTAGCGTGGAAAAAACCGCTGATGTGCTGATGGCTTTGATACTGATATTACATTATTTCTCTTGTAAGAGAAAATCGATAGTATCGATCGATATTGATTGCCTTCCCGCTCCCTGCTGTGATAGCCTTCCGTTGACGATCATAATCACTTAATTCCTACGCTGAACGGTTAAATCCAAGAGAAGATCGATAATATCGATCGATATTGATTGCCTTCCCACTTCCTGCTGTGATAGCCTTCCGTTGACGATCATAATCACTTAATTCCTACGCTGAACGATTAAGTCCGAGAGAAAATAGATAATATCGATCGATATTGATCGCCTTCCCGCTTCTTGCTGTGATAGCATTCCGTTGACGATGATAGTCACTTAATTCCCACCCTGAACGGTTAAATCCGAGTGAAAATCGATAATATTGATAGATATTGATTGCCTCCATTGCTGTGAAGGCCTTCCGTCGATGATTATCCGAATCTCTAGGCACGCTGGGCGACGTGTTCGGCCAGCATGCCTGGAGATTGTCCGTGTCTTTTGGATCCCCAAACATGTAGAAGACGTCTGGGTATTTTCCCCCGGTTTCCATTATTTTTCGCTATTTTATGACTAATTTCTGCACGGCACCGATCGATAGCTCCTAGCGGTTTATTGTACGGTATGATATTATGCATGCGATCCAAAATCATGTCAAAGTTAGAATGGTTTTCCTCTATTTTCGCCATTTTTCTTGTGTACAGTCCGGCAAAACACGTCGATGCGCCGTGATTGGCCAGGACGTTCCCACCTCCCTAAGCTGCACACATTCGCGACATAGATCTCAGTCGTGAGAGATCCATGGAATGGTCCAACAGTAATGAAATTTCGTTTGTGTGGAGAACAATACAAAAATGAAATTGAGAAATATAACGTAGAAGAATGACGTACCTCCCCGATGTCTCGTAACGAGTCGATGTCTATCACTGATATGCACGATGACTGTCCTCGGCGAAGGTATAGTGATCCATTACAAAATGTAAGCAAGCAGTTTCTTCTTGAAAAAAGAAACGCATAGGATTTTGCAATCACAAAAGTAATAAGAAAAAGCCTACGTTGCTTTGATAGCGCTATTTGAAGCATAAAGTTTTCCGAGAACCGTCTCCTGAAGCCCGGATCCAATCTTGTAAAAGCCGACGTAATTCAAAACATACACGTAGGTACCTAAAATAGGGGCTATTAGAGAGCTGTAAAAGTTCGTGAGAATAAAAATACACTCTTCTTTGGCCAAACTTGAAATAGCACAGAAGGGGCTTGAAGCTCTATTGGCTTCAATTCCTATAGCTATATCGTATGCATAATTTTTTTGATACAAGAACAACAATTAGGTGTTGCAAAATTAATCTCCGTTTAAAGGTATGTATAAAAAAGTTTTTACCCTACATCATCCCGTCTCAGAAACAGCCACACACACCGTTCAGTAGGTTTTTTCCTGCTCCTGCTCTTCCACAAAACATATATGGATGTCGCTCTAATTTTTCTCGCCGACCTTCCCCAGAGAATTCCAGTTTCCTTTTTTTCCTCCGTGAAATCATGAACCGACGCGAATATCGAGTCATCATATTTTACGGACTTAAAATGGAACATCCTGCCGCAGAGGCATCCCGTAACCTTAGCAGCGCTTTTGGGACGGACTGTACTTGCGGACAAACGGCGAGGCTTTGCTTCGAAAAATTCGCTTCTGGCGATTTTGATCTGGAAGGAAAACTGGGTAGCGGGCGCAGGTCGTCGCTTGACGATGAACTTTTGGTGAGAGCCGTCGAAGCGAATTCGGAGACGAATACACGCAGAGGACCTTGGCATACATCATAGTATGGAAGAAAGACATTTGGCGAGAATCGGCCAGGTGAAGAAGATGTCGAAGTGGGTGCCTCATGAGCTGACCGATGAGCAGCGTCAGGCACGTTTCGGCACTTGCTCCAACCTGCTATTTCGCTTTAAAAATGAGCCTTCTGGTGGCCGTATTATAACTGCAGATAAAAAGTGGGTCCTTTACGATAACAGGAGGCGCGATGTTGTCCAGGTTGATAAGGATGCTTCTCCAACATATTTCCCTTAACCCTACTTTGTGGTGGTGCTGTAAAGGTGTAATCCAATACACCTTTCCGCAACCTAAGGCAGGATTGATTCACGGAGAATTGTAAGCTCATCAAGCGATATGGTGAGCGATAAGCCGCGTTATCTGAGCTTTAACGCGGTTTATCGCTCACCATATCGCTTGATAAGCTTAGAATTTTCCGTTATATTTGCGTAAGTCGCTGATGAATCTGGCCCCTGGTCAGGCAGTCATAGCAGAACCTTACTGCTGTGATTTAGACCAAATGTATGAGAAGTAGCAAAAATTGTGGCCGGCAGTGGTGAATAGAGGAGGGCGCACCGTTGCAGGGCAACGCAAGGCCACATTTCCTCGCCCTCCATAATCTCCCGACCTTTTCCACACTTTTTCCAATTTTTTGATTTTCATTCGCGTTAGAAACAGAAACAGAAACAGATGTTGAATGTACACTCTTTGATTTCGTTAATTTCTGTGATTTCAGCTTTTATTGCAAAGGATTAGAAATCGATGGAAAAACTTACTGATTGCGGTGGTTTTTACTTCGATCAATAAAGTTGCGTTTAAGCTGAGTTATAACAGTTTGAAGTAAGCGGTCCGTTTCGGCTATTAATTTTGCGACAGCCTAATAACTACGTACAGCAGCTTCAAGGACAACTTTCATCACTGATTAAACCGGGTACAGGGCCCGGATTCATCAAGCAATGGGTATAGGTAGAGATACCGTAAGGGAATCATACCTACTACCAGCAATGGGTGGTGGGTACGATTCGTATTCATGAAAGGAATCAAGGGTAAGGTACAACTAGGCCTCTGGCGATAACAGCTGATCTCACTGGAGCGCCATTTTGTCAATGGAGCGCGAAGGAGTCGCGGGTATACGGATGTACCCACGATGATCGGAGGGTTTTCTCTACCCATTAATATACCCACGATTTGGTGGGTAAAGTTTATCATGAATCGTGGTATGTCCACCCCCTATACCCAGCATACCCGTGGGTATGCGCGTTGATGAATCCGGGCCCAGGATTCCCACAGGTAAACGGGGATAAGGGGTATAGATAAGATAAGAGACAGAAACGAAGGCTTGCTTCAAACTGCTATAACTCAGCTTATGCGCAACTTTATTGATCGAAACCATCAGAATCTGACCATGTTCATCGTGGGTATCTCTACCCGCCATACCTGTGGGTTAGTCGTTGATGAATTCGGCCCCAGGAGCTGTGCGAGGTAGAAGAGAGAAACACACGATTTGGCATTGATCATATACCTTACCACATTTGCTTGTATATTGCTAGATATTTCTGCTTGCCCACTGAATTTCTTCCCCTTTAGCCCCCTGAAGATTAGCTGATCATCTACACGACACTCACCGTCACACGCTATCGATCCTTGCAATCTCATGTCGTCGTCGGGCGTCTCTGATGGGGAGTCGTTCGGCAAAGTGGGCAAATCGAAGCTACACAATACTCTATGCTCATCTAATGGCCGTTCTGTCCAAGAACTACTCCTAAACTAGTATGACCTTAATTCGTGGAAGAATCAAAGCACAAGAAGCCAGTTTATCCAAGCTCGTACCCAACATCGGCTCCCTTATGCGCCTTGTACTGAATCTTCACACTTAATCGGTGCAGATTCTCCGGCACTTGCAGCTCATCATACAGCGAGTCGAAGCTCTGAAAGAAAAACTCGACGGTTATAAGGGGAACTGTTAAAGTAGCGCCTCTGAAGTACTGTAAGGACCTTGGGTTCGTTACGCTGTGTGCAGATCAACGCCTCGACGGCTTCCATCAGATGATCGGGCAGTCCGCTGCACACCGCTAGAGCCGCCAGACAGCTCGACGCTCGAGAGCACACCGTTGGCGATCCTGAATAAGAAGAACCATAAACATATACAGGGTGTCTCCAAAAAAATGCATTCACTCTTTGAAAGGTGATAACTTTGATCACAGTAAAGATACTGGGAAAGTTAAGGGCTCGTATAAAAGCCTGAAAAATAGAAATTTTCAGTCATATGAGGGGCATAGAATGCGCCATGCACTCATCCCAAATTTTGCATTTTACACTCGATTGATTGTGGTTCGCTTGAATACTTGTTATAATTTCTTCACAAAATGGCCGTTTTGATTGATTTGAGTTTTTTAAGGTTTAAAACTTAAAAACACACTACTTAAAAACAGTTGGTAGGAGGGACGCCTCATAGTAGCACACCGGAGGGGTTTTAAGTTCGAGTCGCGTACTGCTGAACTTTTTTTGCACTTATTAGTTCGTTGTTATTACTCTTTCTCATGCTCACAAGAGTCAATTTTAGACCATCAATGCTTACAACAAACCAAGGCTGTCTGTTTGCGCCTTCATAAATGCTAGTTTTCAACAATGCCTATCTGCACCATATCATTTCTCTGGAAATAAAAAGTCCTGCCTTGTCTTCCCTTTTAGTCCACAGCTTTGGTACAAATCTATGAAACAAGTAAAACACAAGCGCTTGTCAAACCAGCAGCATCTTACAAAAGCCAGTGAGGAACAATTTTCTCCCTAACAAAGAATGACCACTTCCTCTTCGTTGAAGGCGCAATCCGTGGGTGTAGCGAAAGGTCCCGGATGAACATCGACGTATCCAGCTGCCACCCATGCGTATGACAGATATAGAAAGGTTCCATTTTCATTATACTACCTCCAACTTGAACCGCCTTTTCTTCCTGACAGTCGATATTTATTTATTTATTTATTTATTTATTTATAAGTGGATATCCACGCAAAAAATAGAACAAACAAAACATGCACATTAAGAACCAGAACAGAGCGAGTAAAAATATACTGCTAGGTACAAGCGGCAGACAGCGGCAACAGTTGGAAGCAAACTATTAAGGAACATCCTGGAGATACCTGTCAATAAGTCTTTTGTATTGGCTTAGCGATTTTGGTAAAATGTTTTTCTTCGAAAACTTTTGAAATTCGGTTCCAGCTCGGTCTGTGAATTATTATTATTATTTATTATTTATTTATTGAATTTATTTATTTATTTATTTATTTATACGTGTATGACAACACGCGACGAAATAAACACCAGCAAGACAACACATTGGAAATAAACACAAAAATACAAGAAAGGCGAATTAGCGAGTCTTAAGATAACTACCAACGAGCTTTTTATATTGGTTAAACGAAGATGGCAAAGTATGATTTTTGGCAAACATCAAGAATTCAGAACCGGCCCTTTGAGTAAAAAAGGAGGCACAAACACAACTTTTAGCCGTAGAATAATGAATTTTAGATCTGCAATCCCTAGTGGTAGAATGATGGACTGTGCAAAGCTCAGTAAGTGGAAGTGCAACTTTTCCAGTCATAATCTTGAAAATCACAATTAGATCGTTTCGCTTCCTACGAATTGCAAGCGATTCCTGCTCGAATATTTTATTACGATCAGGCGCTGATGGAATGGAGGTGTAGTCATAGCCATTTAAGCGTAACCATAGCTTTCTAGTGTAGCTATTCTGAACGGATTCTAGCCTCTGTATGCAGCACTTAAGGTGAGGACTGAACACAGTGGTGCCATACTCCAATATTTGGCGAACATATGATTTGTATGCAAGAAGCAAGTGAGTTTTTAAAATTGTAGATAACACTCTAAAAATGTTGTAAGTAACTCTTTCAGCTTTCTTTGCAATCGTCTCGCAATGCTCTGACAAACTACGTTTTCTGTCTAAGATGAAGCCCAGATCACGCAGACTGTTTTCACTGAGTAGGTTGCAACCACCAAGGCTGTAAATGTGTTTAACCGAATTTGAATTGCCTAGATGAAAAACCCGAGTTTTTGAGCTGAGATAGGTAATTTCCACCTGTCCGACCAATCGGCAACATCTGAAACTGCACATTGGAGGACAAAGTGACCCTCTTCACTGGTAATATTCCTGTACACTTTTATATCATCTGCAAACATTTTGCACTTAACGCCACGCCTTTCAACTAAGACAGGTAAATCGGAAGTGTAGATGATGAAAAGAATCGGTGACAATACACCCCCTGGAGTATATTGGTATATATCTCCATAAATGGCATCCAGGATGAGTCATTTTATGGCATCCGCAACCGCAATCTCTCTGTTTGCCAGAGAAGTGAAATCCAGTGTGAAGGTGGAAAGTAGTCGGCCGGACAACACATTCAGGTTAGAACGACATTTTTAGCACACTTATGTACCGATATGCCGGGTTCATAATATTCAACCGTAAGGTATGTGTAAGTGACGGTATTATTGGTGATATGGTATGATATGGTGGTGGTGCAGATAGGCTTTGTTGAGAAATTAGCATTTATGAAGGCGCAGAAAGGCAGACTCGGTTTGTTGTAAGCATTGATGGTCTAAAATTGACTCTGTGAGCATGAGAACGCGTAATAACAACAAACTAATATGTGCAAAAAAAAGCTCAGCATTACGCGGACTCGAACTTAAAACACCTCCGGTGTGCTACTATGAGGCGTCCCTTCTACCAACTGCGCCGCTGAAGCACAACTGGTGGGCTGTCGCAGGAGTTGATGATAGTTGCGCGCACGCTTTCAGACCTCCTTTTCAGGTATCCACAAAAGCGTTCAGCAAAAACTACTGTGGGTCTGGACTCCACTCACAGGGTCCTATATCCTGCCAAAATAGCATCGCAAAAGCTCACCTTGAGTTGAGAACCTTTCCTTGTGAGGAAGAAGTAAAAGTAAGGTGAAAAATCCCAAAGGTAGACTATAGAAAATCTACTGATAGCCGAATCTTGACCAACCCTAATTTCAGCCGTTTTTTGAATTTCCTCTGCAAAATTTATGCATACTATTTCAGGTTAAGTTTAATCGTCTTATACTCTGATATTGAACTGTATCAAAAAGTCGGTGAATCCTAAATTGTTATCATAATAGACTAACAGAAGTAAGTCTTCTTTTTCTCCAAATGAACCCTATTCCCTGAATTCTATGCAATGTTCAGAAGTAGCCCACCTTCTTCTCGCAAACCCCTCAACACCTTCATCATCGACTCGACGGAATGTTTCGGCTCGTTTCGCAAGCAGTCCACCGGCATATTCTAAACACAGAGGAATATGTAGACAACTCCTGGAACTGTTTCCAAGCCAGCTTCAAAAAAAAAGATGAGCAAACTGTAAGAAATATACGAGGAAAGGCATCCCAGAAGTCTTTATCCAATATCGTTACCTGTAGCAAGGTCATCAAGGAGTTCAGCGCCTGCACACACAGCTCTGGATCTCGACGACTGAGCTGTCGGAGTATGTCGAACACGCATGACATCCCAACACAGACCAATTGGTCAGCCTGAAACGAGAATATTCTCATTCTTGTGGCCCAGATGTTTTACACCAAATTGGAAAGAACCCATAAATTATAGGAGAGAAACGAATTTAAACAAATAGGGCTACTTAAAGCTGCTAAGGTTGCAAGGAAACTGGTTTTCCCAAAATCGCTAACGCAATATGAAACAGTCGCTAACCAGTATTCCCATGAAGTTTTTATGGTTACCAGTTTACCTCCTTGTTTACTTCTGCGAATGCTGTCTCTAATTGTTTATATTTGCTCCGTTTATTCTGCTTCTGGTTTGGTTTCACTTTTGCCTGATTCTCCACCTACAAAAAATAAACAAATTGATATATCGAGAAAGTACTTCCAATGAAGTCATCAATGATCATTGTTCATATGCAGAAGCAAAAATTTAAGAATGAAGATAAATAATAAATGATTCAGTCCCTTTTGTGGGATGCGCTACGCACACCACTCGTATAGAAATTCGCAAAGACAATTTAAGAGGATATTTGCCATAACTATTTTTAAAGAGCCATAACTATTTTTATGAGCTATTCATAGAAGTTTTCCCATAGTGCGTACAGTAAATAAATAACAAATAAAAATAGCTGCCGTCAGGAAAACTCCCATGAATTCATGGGCTTTGGTATCCATTATTTCACTTTTGGCACTAGTCGTTAATATGGCCTACATATGGCCTGCATCGGACCTATAGACCGTTTCTATGGGCATGCCATCAATTGGAGCGCGTTGGTGAACTCATAGCCTGGCGCACGCTCGGCTGGTGTGCAGGTTGTTTACGATTGGCTACGCGTTGCCTCCCGCCCTATGTAGGCCATATTAACGACAAGTAGCCGAATATCGGCACCAGGCCGTTATATTGATTTTGATTGCCGTTAGATTCTATCAGGTTGTCAGGAAAGTTTTTAGACTAATGTCGGAGAACATTGTATGGTTAATAACTACACTAACAACACTATGTATCATTCAACAAACTATCACATATTGCCATCTTTCCGGTAGAGAGTGAATACCACGAGCGAAGAGCTCCGGAGACTTGGACAGCAAGAAGATGTTGACACCACTTTTGACTTCCTTCCAATTTGCAAACTTTTTTCCGACTAAGAAAGACTGCAGCGGTCGGAAAACGTGGTAGTCACTGGGTGTCAGGTGAGTACGGCGGATGAGGTACCAGTTCAATCCCGAGTTCCTCCAATTTCTTCTGCGTATTCTTTGCTGTGTGTGGTCTGACGCTATCCATGAGAAGAAGAATTTTTCCTCTTCTGGGATTGCGTTTACGTAGGATTTCGCTAATTTCCTCCAGATGGGCGCAGAACATGTTCGAGTCTACCACGGATCCGGTAGGAACCATTTCCCAGAATACTGGGCCATCGATGTCCCAACGGAAGGAAAGCAACTCATTTTTGTCGTGCTCAGGACGTTTCGGCTGTGGTTGAGGCAACTCATCGAAGTCCACCCAGTGCTTGCTATGCACCAAATTGTCGTAGACGCAATACTTTTCGTCCATCGTGACGACCGAGTCGATGCAACCAAATGTACGGCAACGGTTGAGGAGAGAAGTGCAGATATCAACACGATTCTTGTCCGGTTGGGACGGCAGAGCATGTGGTACGACTCGAGGCAACTTTGCCACTTTGCCTGAAGATGGAAGGGCATGGTGTACTGTGAACTTAGGAGTATTTGTAAGGTCTGAAAGTCGGCGTTAAGGAAGATTAGGTCGAGCACAGCAGGTGGCGAGTACGAGCTGTCTGTTCTGCGTATGCGGTCGACCTGTGCGTCGGGAATCCTCGAGGAGTCGTCATCGTTGACGAACTTGCAGTACCAATTGAAGCACTTCCCCGAGAGGGGGCTTGCTTCTCCATCGTCTCCTGAGGCCGGATTCATGAACGCGGCCGGAGGTAAATACTACCCCCATTTACCTCGTGGTAAGTCGTTCATGAATCCGGCCTCGTTCGCGGATCGGCCGGAGCGGTACTGTAGAAGGAGAGCTGGTCGGTAGAGCATCTTCTTGTCGTCCATTGCGAAGGCACCATTGGGAACAGGAGATGATATGTCGCACATGCTGCTGACAGTACATCTACAGGACATGAATCACAAATCTCCCAAGTCGGGCCCGCTCACAATTTCAGCTGGCAAAGATACATTGTTTTTAATCTTACCATGCAGTTAGTTTAGAAACATTCCGGACAACCTCATATTTACGGAACGCGAGCCAACATGACAATAAAGGATAAAGGACGGCGTTGGTCAATCCCTTTTGGGATGCGCCACGCATTCTACTTCTACGGGATGTTGTAGAGGCGATTTGAATGCGTATTTGGCCATACAACGACTTGTGGTGGCCAGCCGATGAACAAGTCAGCGGTTTATCCTTCCTAGGGATGGAAGGCTTGGCTGGCCTGGGCGAGAAATCCGAACCAGGAACTTGGTATCGGGTGCAGGCGACAGTCGGCGCCTCCTCCGACTGCGCCAAACGCGTCCAACATGACATTATATAATAATATACTGACAAAAACAACGGCAATTTTTAAAAAATCGCAGTAGCGCATCTTCCGTAACCACTAAATGCGTTAAAGAATTATCTACATAGGTCCCTGACGGAGGAAGTGTCATAGAGAAATGAATGTGGAAGTTATTAGAATTTGACGTGACAATGGTACAAATACTTCAGAATAATGTAGTTGATGTACAAAAAAATGTAAAAAAACTCAAAAAACCTGCAATACCGGAAGCGCTAAAATATCTACATCTAAGCCCTGAAAATGAGGCAAAGGGCAATAAAATAGGCGCCTGTGAGGAAAAACTAATTCAAAGAAGTGATCTTCACCCATCTCACTCAAGGAGTAGACCGATGGAGTGCGAGAGATTGTCCTCACGTCAACGTTACGGATGCCCGACTAAGCGGTATCTGCACAATCTGTTTATAGGAACGAATGGCTTCTAGAGCGCCATTCACGCTCAACGGAGCGAATCCTCAGAGTGAAGTAGCTGTGTGTTTACTGCCCATGAAGTCAACAAGCTGGCTAGAAGGAGATGAGCGAGGCTTGGGAAGCTTCCGAGGTGTCGAAGAAACACCACAGAAGAAGACGAAGAACGTCTGGCTCCATGCCCTCATTATCCACTCCTCCTCTTAGGCTTATACACCGCTCAGAAACGTGAACCCTATGAAAGCAAGATAAACATGCGCTTTAAAGAATAAGGGATAAAGAACGGCGTCAACGAACCCCAGGTGGGATGCGCCGCGCATTCTACCTCTATATCATGGATATTATGAACACCGATTGAATGCGGAAAAATTGAAATTTCACCGTGTTTCACTATATCGCTAGATAAACCGCGCTATCAGGAATTTCGGCAGTGTTGTCGCTGCTAGATTGCTTTAAGTCGTTGACGAATCTGGCCCCTGATTGGTCTGGCACGTCTACTCGTCCTCGTAGGCCACATTAACGACCAACACCATTTTTTGTAAGCAGCTTTGAAAAGCATAGAACCTAGATGGCCTATGAAAGTGCTGACACATACAGGGTTAACCAAAATAACGTGGACAAGATTGTTTCGTCATAATTATTTATCTGAGGAATATAAACCACTGACTTACTCCGCCGCCTGACCAGCGGAAGTTATTGTATGACTCAAATACGCATTCAAATGGATTCTTAGCTATCCCCGTGAGAAAGAGTGCGTGGCGCATTCCATAAACGGATTGGGCAAGCCGACCTTTACCCTCTATTTATTATTACATAAACATTATTACATTATATATATTATTACATATATTACATATTACATATAAAAAATAACGTGGACAAGATTTTTTCCACGTTATTTTTTATAAAACAACCGACAATTCGAGAAAACGTCAACTAAATTACAACAATACAAACATTAGGGTACGTCATGTTCAAGTGGTTTCGTAGTGGCCTCCCTTGGAGCGGATGCAGAGGGCCAAAAGTTTCGCGAATTTTTCGGCGATGGGCCGCAGGTCGTACCTGGGAACAGATTCTGTTCACGGATAAGAATCTGTTAACCATGGAGCAGGCGCGCATTCGCCAAAATGGTAGGATGTGGTCTACAGAGGCTCCAAGCACCTCTACTATCGTCCAAAATCCACAATCTGTCACGGTTTGGGGCGGAATCTGCGCCAGCGGCAAGACCACTGGTTTTCGTGGATAAAGGAGTGAAATCGACGAAGATGTGTACCACCGAGACATTTTCGAGCCTCAAGTTCTTCCTTGGGCCCACCAGCAGTTCAGGGATGTCCATTGGACGTTCCAACAGGACTTTGCACCCGCACATAGTGCGAAGAGTGCGCAGGCGTGGTGTAAGACCAAATTCCCCGACTTCACCACGCCTTTGGAATGGCCGCCGTATTCTCCGGATTTGAATCCGGTGGACTTCAGTGTGTGGGCATTTTAGAGGCTAGGGTCGGCGTCAAACGCGACCGCAGTCTCGAGTCCCTGAAGGAATCCTTGTGCCAGGAGTGGGAACGCAGGTCATCAGGAGAAGTCTCCTGATGACCTGCGGCCCATCGCCGAAAAATTCGCGAAACGTTTGGCGCTCTGCATCCGCTCCAAGAGAGGCCACTTCGAAAACACTTAAACATGATGTGCCTTAATGTTTGTATTGTTGTAATTTAGTCGTTGTTTCCTCGAATTGTTGGTTGTTTTATAAAAAATAACGTGGACAAAAAATCTTGTCCACGTTATTTTGGATCACCCTGTATATGTAATAATAAATAAAGGGTAAAGGTCGGCTTGCCAATCCGTTTATGGAATGCGCCACGCACTCTTTCTCACGGGGATAGCTAAGAATCCATTTGAATGCGTATTTGAGTCATACAATGACTTCCGCTGGTCAGGCGGCGGAGCAAGTCAGTGGTTTATATTCCTCAGACAAATTTGATGCCAATTCACGGACTCCAAGAGGGATGGATGCTTTGATTGGCCTAGGCGAGACCTAAACCAAGAACTCTATATTGGGTGCACGCGAGAGCAGGGTATCGTTCCGACTGCAGTAACATGCGCCACGGCATATAATAAAGAGGGCCTTCTACATTCTGATGAAAGGAGAAAAACGAAAAAACACCACTTGAAATAAATCAGTAGAAACTAGAATTAATAAAAGTGCGCGGTTTCGAATTTAAAGAAAAAAGCAATGCTGAAACAAGTTGACAAGAAAGAAATGGAGACAACACAAAAGCAACTCTTTTAAATTGATTATAAATGGTGAGTGAAATAAATATTAATAAAGAGGCTAACAAGACCTTCAGAAAATCTTCAATCTCTCACCTTCACATGCTCGCAGCCGTCCACTCGATCTCTAGTGTTGTCTACTTGTTCAGCATCGTCGACGCCTTCCACTGCCTCCCTCTTTTCCAACAAGTCGCCATATCTACAACACGCTTCCTTTTCATTGACGGCAGAGGTTGGAAGACAACTACTGTTTGGGATGCGCCACACATTCTACTTCCAGTGAGATTTGCAGAGGCAGTTTGGATGCGTACAGCATCTAAACAGCGACTGATAGATGTTTGCACTGATTGGGTGCGCTGCGGAACCGAACCTGAGATCGGTTTTCGGTATAAAAACGGAGCTGTTCCTCTCCTCTACCAAGCTCTATAGCTGCAACAACCCACTTCACCAAGAAAATTTTGGAAGATTTGGATTTATCCTACTCGGAGGGGCATATAGAGGTTTACGTCTCCGTTCCCAAGCTTGAGTTTCTACGAAAGCTTCAGCTGTTCTTCCTTGGCGCGAAGCCTTTCATCTGAATTGAATCTGAAACGTACGTAATTGGTACTTTATCGTTGCTCCTCCCGACTAGGATAGATCCGAAAAGTTTCGGTTTCAAAAGGAAACTGAACGTATTCGATGGAGCACCTACTTCGCCAGAAGTGTTTTCGCGATAGCGATCGTCGAGAACGATGACGGTGGTCCGACGACGTGGAGAGCAGCTGAAAGCTCGGCCGAGACCTGTGGCAGCTGGCCGATATCTGCAAGAACAAGCGAAAATCCTCTTTAAAGCAATACACTGTGTAATAAAATTAGTTTAGACAACTTACTGTAGTAGCTACCTAGCAAGGAATCCAAAACTGGTACTAGTCGTTAATGTGGCCTACATGTGGATGCAGAAACGCTCTAGAATAACCAGACTGCATCGAATGCGCATACCACTCTGAAGTAGATGTACGTTCGGTGTTCTGACTGCCTGGCACGTTCTCGCTTGATCTTCTGGTTGCTTATGATTCGCTAGCTGTTGCGTTCGCACCTCTCCATGTAGGCCAAATTATCTACTAGTACATCAAAATTTTGCTAGCTCAAAATTTTCGATTTCTCACGTCTAACAGGATACTATCTCAACGGTAGGTCGGAACGGCGCAAGTGTTGTATATGGGCAGAACCGCCTCTCTCTGGATAGTAACAAACTGCAGGTATCTCGACCCCAATACAACTCTGCGCAGAGTTAGGGGCGACGGAAGTCGCGGGTTGGCGCCCTGTTGATTCACGTGCTCCACAGCTGACGGGGGCGCGCGGGATGAGGACTCGTATCGTGGCTAAACGCAGTGCTCAGGTGGCGTAGTAGTGAAGAGCTCGGGCTCGTGAACGCGGGGTCGGGGGTTTGGATCCTGCAGACTGTGTTTGTTTTGCACTTTTGCAAAATCCATGTTTATCATATAAGTAATCCACCTAGGGGGTACTATAGTGTGTTATAGAGCATGTTTACATATAACATACCACGATTGTGTCTCTACCTGCCGTCAACGGCAGAAACTTTAAGAATGTAATCCTGTGCCTTCCTGTATCTATATTATTCAGCCGAATCGTGAAAAACGAATGTCAGATTCGTGATCAGCACCCCAAATAACCCCCCTAGACGAAGTTTCAGCGAAATCGGTGACCCTGCCTGGACCACCCTTGTTAACGGTATGGGTGGTCTCCGACCGCATCGTGAAAAACGGATGTCAGATTCGTGATCAGCACCCCAAATAACCCCCCTAGACAAAGTTTCAGCGAAAAAAATTCTTTGACCGAAGTCTTGTCGGTGGAGTCGGAACTTTTTACTAGTGCCACCAAATATCTATCGTAACATAACTATAGCTTCACACAAAATAGGCTTAAAATAAGTGACACACAGAAGTGAACGTTTTAGCTAATCTGTAGTTTGGAGCATATGTTATATGTAAACGTGCTCTATATACCCCTAGGTGGATTACCTATATGATGAACATGGATTTTGCAAAAGTGCAAAATAAACGCAGTCTTCAGGATCCAAACCCCCGACCCCGCGTTCACGAGCCCGAGCTCTTCACTACTACGCCACCTGAGCACTGCGTTTAGCCACGATACGAGCCCTCATCCCGCGCGCGCCCGTCAGCTCTGGAGCACGTGAATCAACAGGGCGCCAACCCGCGACTTCCGTCGCCCCTAACTCTGCGCAGAGTTGTATTGGGGTCGAGATACCTGCAGTTTGTTACTACCCAGAGAGAGGCGGTTCTGCCCATATACAACACTTGCGCCGTTCCGACCTACCGTTGAGATAGTATCCTGGTAAGAGCAACGTGATTCTCTTTTAGAAACACACCACTGAGCACTTGTCGATAATGTGGCCTACACGGGGAACCCAGACGGCACAGACAGGCCGCATCGAATGGACCCGAGAAGCATGTGCGTTCAGTGCCCTGATTGGCAGGGGCGTGCTCTCTTGGTGCTTTGACTGGTCATGATTAGCCGTATCGTTCCTACCCCTCCATGTAGGCCACATTATCAACAAGTACCCCTTAGTAACTCTATGGGAGAACAACACTATTCTTAGAAATATAAAACTGAAGAAGTGCGACTCTACAGGTGTACAGCATTATGCTTAGAAGTATGAAACTGAAGATTTAAAATTGAAAAAACTTCGAGATGAAATTTTTGCTGTGATGGCAATTAATGTGGCCTACATGGGGAGGCGAGACTGCACAATCAGGCTGCATCCAATGGACCCAGAGGGGCATGCTTGTTCAGTGCTCTGATTGGCTGGCGGGTGTCTCTTAGTGCTTTGATTGGTTATGGTTCGCTGGCGTGTTCCCACCTCTCCACGTACGCCACATTACCAACAAGTACCCCTTAGTGTAGCTCTATGAGAGAACAATATTATTCTTGGAAAAAACCGAAGATTTAAAACTGAAAAAATTGCGAGTTAGTAAAATTTGGATGTACTGGTCGTTAATGTGGCCTACACTGGTTGGCGAGAACGCGCCACCTAAACACAGCCAATCAAAGCACCAACTGAACACGTGCAGTCCAACCAAGGCACCAAACGTGCACACACCTCACGGCTCATTCGATGCGGCCTGATTAGTCTGGTCCATTCCCGCCCTCAAATGTAGGCCAGATTAACGACATAGTATACCCCAAGGTGTAGCTTTATAAGACAAAGATACTTCTATCAAAAACTAGAAATTGAGAATACAGGAGAGAACGATACTGCTTTCCGAAACTAGAAATTGAGAATTTAGAGCTAACAAAATTTTCGTGAACTAGTCGTTAATGTGGGCTACTTTGCGAGGCGAGAAAGCGCCAGATAACCGCAGCCAATTATGGCAGCGACCGAACACGTGCCATCCAATCATAATCAATCGTATCAAGCCGCACTGAATTGACATGCACCCTCTGAGTTACATGTCAATTCAGTGCGGCTTGATAATAATTATAGTCCCTCTCCCTCCCCCATGTAGGCCACATTAACGGCAAGTATCAAAGAAAAACTGGCACTTTCTTCTGATTTCATGGTGGAAACAGAATTTTCCGAACAATAAATAGGAAAAGCGACAAAAATTGAAAGAAAAGCGGCCTTACCTCGCTGGGACTCCTCGGTCTCCTTTGACGTCGGTATCCGTAATATACTGCCTTTGGTTCGTACTGGATAATACTTCTGGATAAGCTGCGCATACTGCTCGGAGACCAGCTGCGACGGTGACGGAGCGCTCGAGGTGGACGGCGATATGTCACGAGGGACGAGTTCTCGAAGAAAATACGACATATCAAACTATAACATCTGAAAGAGAAGACGTTGAGCAAGGCTTCGTAGAGATGGGCAACGATCCGACGGCAACGAATGTCACAGATGTCACAGATGTCACACACATACTCGAGAAAGGCTAGAATAATCGATTTCAGTACAACAGTTCTTCGCGGCTGCCGTTGCGCTTTGCTTTCTCACAAACCATACTAGTCGCTAATGTGGCCAACATGGGAAGAGCGGACGCGCCGAACCAATAGCGTCGCATCAAAAAAGCAGGGCATGCACAGCGACCGGCTATGTACTGTGCTCAGTGTGATCATTGGCTGACACGTACTCGGTCGGTGCTCTGATTGGCTATGACCGAATGCGCGTCCTCCCTTCGTTTACAGGATCTATCCCAACAAAAAGGGGCATATAGCAATTTGCGTCTCCTATCCTTTGCTCAAGTTTCTACGAGAGCTTCAGCTGCTTCCCCGTAATGCACTGGCTTTCATTTAAATTCAGAGAATGTGGCTATGTGGCATGGGTGACGTACGTAACTGACACTATACAGTTGTCAGCTCCCGACTAGCACAGACCCTGTTTACCCTCTCCTTCACAATGTAGGCCACATTAACGACCAGGCCTTGGGTCAGATCGTCAAGCCTGAAGCAGCGACTATGGGTTGTTCTGCTCTAGCGTTTTATAGCACCAATGAAACAGAAATTTATTTTGTACAGCTTCATTAATAATATCAATACTCTTATATGTATTTTTTGAAATCTCTTCCTTTATTTTGAAATTGCGCATTTTCACGTCAAACCGAACGCTATGCTAAACAAGGTTAATGCTTTTAAAATCAAATAACTACATTGTCGAAACCAAAACGAGGTCCTTCCTCATTAAACAAGAGACTCCTCAAAAAAACGTGGGAATAATTTTTTGTTCAAGGAAAATTCTTTTTTTTGAAGATCTAATTCACCTACCTAATAAGTGAACATATTGTTCGAAATTTTATGAAATCCTCATTTCTGAGGAAAAATAATCGTTAAAACTTACTTTAAACAACAGAAAGGCGGTCATTTTTTAACGCCAGAAGAGGAGGCTGCGCCATATCCTCATCCAAGACGTTCGATTTTTATTCAATTGATAGGAAAACTTCTGCATGGAGTTTAATCACATCTGTAAACGATGCAACAAGAGCAATTGTAAAGCGAACACATCTCCCCAGTTTGATGCTACATGTAAGCAGCGTATACAATATCAATCAGAAAAATCGCGACGAGCTAGCCGAATGCATGGCGCAATCTCGTCTCCTAATGCACTAAATGACTGCTGCCCTGTTGCGCATTAATACAAAATTTTATCGTTTATTATTTTTGTTTAAAAAAATTATATAATTATTACATACGTTCGGGCAGTTGAACTAAAAAAATTTCGGAGCATGTGAACAAAAAATTATCCTAAGTAATTTAGAGAATCTGCAGTTTCACGTGTAAGATGCTCACTTCGAATTGGAAGACGTCTACTTTTACTTCAGAAGCATCAAGTTTGTCTAGAATAGCGTTCAGTTTGTTGCGAAAACCGACCAATTTAACGTCAACATGGCATAGAAAAATACAAAAAACAAAAAAATGTCATACAAGTGACAGCTCCACGTCACATAGGTATAGGCATGACGACAAGTCGTCTCCTTTGACGGATTCCGCGCCCCATTTCTACTGCCGCGCGCGCGCTCTGGGTCTCCTCCTTCCCCGGGCTATTTCACCGGGTTTCCTGATTTTCAGGGTCTTCTTAGGAATCAGCGCTTCCAGCCTTCTTCATGGGCTTGCGGTCATTCGAGCGGCTGTGCGCATCCGGGAAGGATCGTTAGGAAGGGTTTTCGTTCTGCGCGTGTGTTTTGGTCGTGGTTTCTCTCGTCTTACTCCTTGCGCGTACCTTGGGTTCTTACTGTGTTCATAATGTGTTGTGTTGGTGTTTTCATTGTACTCTTTTGTATCCCTGCATGTTCTAGGGTTGTAATCGATTTGGGCTTGTTCTCATGTTTCGTTATCTCTCATATATCGTGTTAGTATATTACTCTACGTATATACGTTTCGTTTATCTTGTTTATACCTTGCCCTATCCATAGTGTTGTTTCTTTACCATGTCTCTTAGCCTTTTTCAGGGTCTTATACGAAACCGGTGCTACTCATGTGGATACAATGTTGTTTCTATTCATGTTTCGCGTAGTATCGTAGTATATTCATCCATGTTTATCCTCGCATTTATTCATGTTATTGTCTCGTAGTGCTTTACCATCGAGGCTTTAATGTCCTGTCCTTCGTTATCCGTGCGCGTGTTTATTTATGTTTATTAAAATAAAGGTTTAATTACCCAAGTTTGAGGTGACTTCCATCGCGTTCGGTCGTATCCAACTATCTAATTCCGCGTGGCAGTGCATTTCGTGTGGTTGGAGTCACTTCAAGGCATGTTACGTAGATAGGCAGTTGTAGGTCTAAGGCACGTGGTAGCGCAATCGGAAGAGGCTGCGCCTGCTGTAGCATGCACCCGAATTCAGGATCTTGGTTCGGGTTTCCTGCCTAAGCCAACCAACCGTTCGATCTCTTCGGGGTTGGCGACTTGGTGCCAGACTTGTCTGGGAAAAATAAAACACCGACTTGTTTATCGGCTGACCACTGCAAGTCATTGTATGGAGAAAAATCACGTTCGCCTACAATACAAGAAGTAGGGTGCATGGCGCATCAATAGAGCGAATGACTAACGTTTTTATCCTTTGTTGTCGATTTGCTGCAAGGCCTGTCCAGCTATTTTACTCGTGTATTCAGCAGTACAAACTGTTAACTCACGGCAAAAATCGATAATATTGATCGACATTGATCGACCGATAAAAATTGTCCGTTTTCCCTGAATAAGATCCCCGGCCACTATATTCGCTTGGCTTCTCGAGGAGCAATAACTGGTGGTGACACTGGCATCTGTTCCACTCTTTGGAAGCCATTCGAGTGGAAACTAATTTTGTACGGAGGACGTCTGAGACAGACAAACAGACAAACTGTCTCGATATGGTGTGAATATGAAACGGAATGAGCAACAATTCCATCAAAATTTTCCTGTTTCAATTCAGCTATAAAGCTATCTCATTGGGTACGCTGCTCAGTTTTTCTCTGCATGTTTCATGAACCTGCTGCGTTAAAAGCTGAGGAGAATTGCTACGATGCTGCTGTATAGCATGAGGTAATTCCTTCCAAACATAGAATACGTGGAAAAATGTGAAAATTTAGATTAAAAGACGCGCGATTAGGTGTTCAATTTTTCGACCTGGCAGTATTTTTGCATTTTTTTCTGTATATTCTTTGTATGGAGGGTATTCGCTTATGCAAATGTACAAGTCCATAGCATGCTTCGAGAGCACCTATCCAGCAGGTGAAAAGACTCTCCAGCTATCTGAACGTGCCTTCACTGCACTGCTCTATCGAGGCCTTTCGAGTGGCAATTAATTTTGCGCGGACAGAGGTACAGATGCAGATACAGACAAGCAGAAGAACAGCGCTTCATACATGTAATACACTTTGGAACGGAAAGAGCAACAAGTTGATTAATAAAGGCTTGGGACCGAATTGGTAAGGCTTGGAGCCGGTAAATCTAACCGTAAGTAAGCCGCCTAGGTTCCATTTGACAAAAGGAGTGGAGCGGTAGTGGTCAGCAATGAGGAAATGTCTCAACAAGAATTTCGGTGTCGTCCTGAAGGCGTCAGCTATATTTAAGCGATTACCATTAAAATTCCAAATACGGAAAAAGCGCGCAGTTGTCTATCATTGCCTGAAAGGGCACCTCTATCCCACGGGAGCCTCGGCGAAATGATGCCCAGAAAGAAGCCGGCGCTGAAACGAGAGTGAGGAGGAATAACGGACGATGCGCATAAATATTGAACAACATTCTGCCACGATCAATACGCTCCTGATGAGAAATGACGTATTTAGGGCAAAAAGTGTGGGAGAACAAGGCGATGTGAGCACGGCAGAGTACAGGAAGGGTCGCCGGCGATAAGCAGCCTTTTTCGGATGAGCCATGCCTTCAAAATGTTCCTGATATTGTGGAACGCATACTGAAAGCGGACTTTTTGGCTCTATAATGGTTAACATTGGGTAGCTGGTTTGCATTTTCCCCGTCCGAAACAGGTCTTGTAGCCACTCGCCGACAAAAGAGAGATGGAAAGTTTATTTGGCTCGAATAAGAAGCGATTTTAGAAAGTGGAAGCGCAGTATGAAAAGGCGCCAACTGTCGCGTGCACCCGAGATCCTGGTTCGAATTCCTCACCCTGGCCAAGCAAACCTTTTACCCCTCCAGGGTCAGGGAATTGGTACCAGACTTGCATGAGAAGACTAAACACTGACTTGCCGATCGGCTGACCACCGGAGGTCACTGTGTAGGCCAAAAAAAAAAGGAAAAGTGAAAGGAAAAGTGCAAAATTAGCTACCCATGATAACCATTTTATAGCCCAAAACCCGCGCTTTCAATATGCTTTCGACAACATGAAGAATACTTGGAAGGCGTGGCTCATCTCAAAGACCTTCATCCCTTCTAATCTGCCGTGACGTTAACATCGCCCTGTTCTCATCCACTTTTTGGCCCAAATACGTCGTTTCTCATCAAAGAGCGCATTGGTCGTGGCAGAGCGCTGTTCAGTATTTGTGCGCATTCTTCGTCCCGAATATATTCCTTCTCAGGATAGGATGTATAGGCCAAATATGCATGCAAATGGCCCCCACGACATCTTGCAGGAGTGGAGTGCATGGCGCATCCCAAAAGAGATTGAATAACACTGTCCTCCATCCTTTTTCCCTTTAAAAGCGAATATAAAGCAATACAAAGATGAGACATGCCTCTAGAATTCGCTAAAGCCTCTCCGTCCCAGTGATACTTCCTATTGCATACGAAATTGTGTCATTTCCACACATAAAAGAAACTCCTGGGCGCGTCGAGCGCAGTCGGAGGAAGCGCCGGCTGTCGCCTGCACCCGATACACGTTCCTGGTTCGGATTTCCCGCCCAGGCCAACCAAGAATTCCATCCCTCCGGGGTCGATGAATTGGTACCAGACTTACCTGGGAAGGATAAAGCGCTGATAGCGGCTGCCACTGCAAATCATTGTTTGGCCAAATTCTCATTCAAATCCCTTTCGCGACATCCCATAGAAGAAGTAGATTACGTGGCGCATCCTAAGGGGTATTGAGTAAAGCCGTCCTTTGTCCTTTTTTGTTAAAGAAAGCCCTTCTACTGCATTTCCTCTGCAAATTGTCCGTAAGCCTCGCCCTACAGTCCCAGAAACAATATGCTCACCTTCTGTTGCCTGGGTAACCTCCAGGGCAGGGGTGAGGGCAATTTCTGTTTTCTGTTTTCTATTTTCTGCCCATTTTGGGTAATTCGTCTCTCTTTTCTGGAATTAGTCAGAAAAACAGGCTCGATAGGTTCAGAAAAGCTGAATCGGCCGCTTTCAGACCCTCATGGAGGCTACAGATCATCTGGCCCACCCCCACTTCCGAGCAAACCATTTCGACTCGATTGTTCTCCCTGCGCTCTGTTATGCGGCGAAGACGTGGGCCGATACCGCTTCCAGGTAGAAGACGCCAAAGACCCTGCACAAAGGTCGTGGGAAAATGAGTGATGCCCTTCTGAAGCGCAATCGGACCGACCGTAGTCGTCTGGGGGAGCGGGTGGGGGGAGGGGTTGAGCTTGTCTAGACAGTACTGGAACGAACATCCAAACGTTCTCATTTCTGGTAATGGCGTCGATGAATCCCGTGTAGGTTGCTGCTGCTGTAGCCTCGCTATCGTTGCTTTACTGCAATTTTTGGATATTTTCCTTAAAAGGGTGCTTGTAATTTGACGCTCCCCCCCCCCCCCCGCCGACTAGAGTAAATCCTCACAACCTTCTGTAGTAAAGGGAGCTCAACACTGCCGCTACTTCGACATGAGAAGAACGGCTCATGTTCCTATACCAGGGAATACGTGAGGATGGCTAAATGCCAATTACTCAGCCACATTCTTTGAAGAGAACACGACCGATGGACGAAGCGGAACGCTTTGAAGAGGTCCCGAGAGATGCCGAGTGCCCTCGAGAGGGTAGCCCAGCAAAGGGGAGATGAAGTCCTTGTTCCGCGGATGAAGCAAACAACTGGCATTTTGATTGGGAACGACGTCACCGTATTTGAATCGTAACGTCCAGTACGATGACAATGATGCCAAAGCCTGCTGGGTGACGTCATGAAGGACTGGAGAGCGTTAACCAGTCGCAACCAATCAGAGCACAGACCGAACATGCGCCAACCAATCAAAGCACCGACGGTACAGGCCCCATCCGGATAGCACATCCAAGTCGATACGGCCTAATTGTTCTGATGCGTCCGCCCCTTCGCATGCTGGTCATACTAGAGACTAGTACCGAAAGCTCAAATAATAAATAGGTACTCACAATGAAAATCATCGTCAGTAGGTTGAAGTACAGACCCCTTTTAGGATTCGCCACGCATTATACTTCTACTTAATCTCGTGGAAGCAATTTAAATGCTTATTCGGTCGACGCCATGACATGTGGTGGTCAGCAGATGGATAAGTCAGTTTTCCTCCAGGTTTGCTAAGCGCGTCACGATGATATAGGGCTTTATTGTCTGACGTTTCAGTCTGACCTGAAACTGTCTCTCTTTCTATCCCAGGGTTTTCCCCTGGTCTACCCTATGCGGCTCCCGCTGGTGATGAGGTTCTGAAGAAAGCGATCCAGCTGAAGCCTCAGAAAATCAAGCCCGTGACGAACTTAGCAAATCTGTGGGAAGACTCGACCATGCCGATTCAAAGGAACAAGTCAGTGTTTTGTCCTTCCCAGACAAGTATGGTACCAATTCACCGACCACAGAATAATGGGAAACTTGGTTGGCCTGGGCGGGACTCCGAACCAGGCACCTTCACAATTCAAGTTACAGACACAACCGGCGCCTCTTGGAACTGCGCTAGCAGACAAGAAATTAGGTGGGGAATTTTACCCCTTTAGGCTTCATTTAAATGCGTTTGATCTAGAAGAGAAAATGCAAAAGAATAGCGTCGATACTAGACCAACTACGAAGAGAAGGAATGCTTTGTTGAGCGAGGATCGGAACAGGAGATAGGCACGCGCTAGGCACCATGAAAAACAAATACAGTAAGATATAGAAATGATTCTAAAATACGGGCACATTCTCTACACCGTAGTCGTTTTAGGGCCTGTTCATACTTCGCGACGAGAGCGACTCGTCACCCGTGCAAAACATGCATATCGATTAAAACTGAGCGCGCGCATCTGAGAAGTGTTCAGAAGCTCGGCGCTCTCACTCCAGTCGCCTGCTCATACTTCCGCGTGCGCGCACGCTGCGCTCTCGCTACTCTTGTCGCTGCTGTCGCGAAGTACGAATAGGCTCTTAGGTCCCGTTTATACTTCGTCGCGGCGCGACGCGACGGCCACGCAATGAGGCCAAATTGATCGATCGCGTCGCACAATCAATGTGGGCACTATACGTGGCGTCGCGTCGCGCCGCGACGAAGTATAAACGGGGCCTTAAGGCCGCCACAGACTTCTGCGGCGCCGCTGGCCGGCCGGCGGCACCGGCGGCACCGCTGAGCGGCACCGCTCAGCGGCTTGACTCATCATCAGTGGGAGCGGTGACGGCGAGGTACTGTACTGTTTCTAGTGGGGACCGACTGGTGCTTAACAATAACGCGCCCCGATGACGATCGCGCGCCCGCATCGACCGTCTCCGCTCTGGATCCCGCCGCGAAAGGGCAGAGCGCAGACAGACAGACGCTGGAGCGGCGCCGCCGGGTGGAATGATTCAAGTCATTTCCGCCAGCGGCGCCGCTGGCGACGAGCTCTGCGTCTCTGCCCTATGGTTAAGCATAGGGCAGCGGCGACGCCGCAAAAGTCTGCGGGGGCCTTTGGACCCCGTTTATACTTCGTCGCGGAACGCTGCGATGGCCACGCAATGAGGCCAAATTGATCGATCGCGTCGCACAATCAATATGGCCACTATACGTGGCGTCGCGACGCGCCGCGACGAAGTATAAACGGAGCCTTAAGGCCGCCACAGACTTCTGCGGCGCCGCTCAGCGGCGCCGCTGGAGGCGAGCTCTGCGTCTCTGCCCTATGGTTAAGCATAGGGCAGCGGCGCCGCCGAGCGGCGCCGCAGAAGTCTGTGGCGGCCTTTAGGCGTCATAGCTTGTGCAATTACAGAATACTTCAAGTGGCGCCCCGCATTTTACGCTGTACCTTCCTACTTGCGGCCGTTCCATTGCGAATGTTGCCCCTGTTAGGTTCTTATGTGTTGTTCTCTGCTCTGACTGGAAGTTGACTTCCCCAATGGCCACAACGGTTGATTTTTTCGTTGTTCGGGTATCATTTCACCGAAAATGTACTCCGAACACCTGGCAGCTGGCAAAGCGAGTAACGCAACCGCCCAGGGCAATGCCAACTTAGAGAATGAGTTCTTGATAACTTTGCGAATACCACTGACCGTATTTATGAAGCCGCGGGAGCGGGACGACAAGCGATAAAGGCACGGTGTAGATGTTGTGCCCATATGTTGTGCATGGCAAAAGCATGCTTGTCAGTAAGATGTGACGAGAAATACTAGTCGAAAAATTCTGTAGACAAATGGGGCGGAAAGTGACGCCTGAGCAAGCACTGGGATATGCAACGCCCACGGAAAGCGCCGCTTCCCGGAATTCATCAATAGATAGTAGCCATGGTCGCGAGGAATAAATCGAACGAATTCCGGACAACAATGCCAGGATAGGCTCGCCGTGAAAGAGCCGCATGAAATCCTATGTATTCAGACGGACAAGCTAGGCCTTCCGTACAAGAGGACGATGTAAGAGCCGACGCAAGGAAAGCAACGACGCCCAACCATCGATTCGGCCTATTCATCGACGAAAAAAGTGGCCGACATTGAAGATGCGACGCAGCGATGTACGACGACGAACAATGGCGTAACTCTTATGGGAAAACAAAGCGATTGCCCGGGGAACGAAGGATATGGATCACGGTCCACAACTCTTCTCTGCCAAATTAGCCACCTCTTCTAGATCAAACTGCAGCGCCGAAGCGCCTTTGGAGGACTTTCCGACCCGGTCAAAAGGATCGAACAAAAGTTTCCTCTTGGCACTCCTGTTCAAGTACTCCTTTTCAGGTATGTGGTCACAGAAAATAAATCCTGACCTTGCAAGTCCGATGGCTTAATAGCTCACGGGAAACGGGAAAAATTTTGATCATCTTATAGTTATTTTTGCTTTTTTTCACGAACCCTGTCACCCTTCTCACATTAGGTCCCTAAGGAGATCTCGTGCCCTTGTAGATCTTTTCTTCATTTTTATTCAGCATACAATGGAATTTACTCAACCAGTTGACCACCCCAATCACCGCCCCCCCCCCTATGGGCAGGTTTGCGATTTCCTTCCCACGGGACTAGAGAGACTCAAGGACAGAGAATTCACTGACCGCCCATCCAACATCTTCAATTTGGTGATTTTTTTCTTCGCTGGAAATGCCTTAGGCTGCATCTATGCCATTTTCACGTCGAACTGGACACTCTTCCGTTCAACGTGGACACTGTTCACGTCAAATTTGACACTCTTATAAGCTACAAGGGCGCGTGTAGCGCAGTCGGAGGAGGCGCCGACTGTCGCGTGCACTCGATACCAGGTTCCTGGTTCGGATTTCCCGCCCAGGCCAACCAAGCCTTCCATCCCTCCGGGGTCGGCGAATTGGTAAGAGACTTGTCTGGGAAAGATATAGCGCTGACTCTGGCCGCTGGCCACCGCAAGTCAATGTATGGCCAAATACGCATTCAAATCGCCTCCACGATATCCCGTAGAAGTGCGTAGCGCATCCCAAAAGGGATTGAATAACGCCGTCTTTTATCCTTTTATAAGCTACAATACCGCTCCTGCCCTTTGGATTTTGTGCAGAACGGCCGCAAAACCCTGCTGTTTTCGCCGTTTCCCCATAGTTCCCTTCAGAAGGGCCTATTCAAAAAACAAAATTTACCATCCGTATCCAATATGGACGATCTATCCAATGATATGGGGAACATACAGTGGTTTTTGAAAAAAAAATAGATTTGAGATCTGTAAAACCTGGACCTTAGCGGTGTCATTATTTCGAGCGATGAGAATAAAAAAGGATAAAGTAGGGCGTTATTCAATCCCCGTTGAGATGCGCCTCGCATTCTACTTCTACGGGATGTTGTGGAGGCGAGTTGAATGCGTCTTCTTCTTCTTCTCCTGAGCGTTTAGTCCCGCGCAGTCGCAGGGTCCGCTGTTCTTGTGATCTGTCGCCACCTCATCCTATCTAGGGCGTCATCTGCCGTGGCGCCGACTTCGGCGAGATCTCTCTTGATGACGTCCTTCCATCTTTTCCTAGGGGCTCCTCTCGGACGCTTTCCGGGTGCCTCGTAATCTAGGGCCAACCTTGTGGGGTGATCCTCTGGTCTTCTGAGGACGTGTCCATACCACCTCAGGCGCTGCTCTCTCATCTTCAGCTGGATCGGGGCAGTCTTCATCACTGCCCTAACATCCTCGTTTCGCACCCTGTCCCGACGGGTCCATCCACATGCCCACCTCAGCATCCTCATCTCTGCCGCGTGCAGTTGCCGCTCCTGCGCCTTACCCAGGGCCCAGCACTCACTGCCGTAGAGGAGGGCAGGTCTTACAACTGTTCTATAGAGCTTGCCTTTGAGCGTCCTGGAGCATCTACGGTCGCAGAGGATCCCTGTGGACTCCCTCCATTTGAGCCAGGCTGCGTTTATCCGTCCCCTGACCGCCTGGACCACACTTCCTTCCTCGGATAGGTCACTTCCGAGGTAGCGGAATTCTTCCACCTTCTCGATCGTTTCCCCTTGGCAGTCTAGGATCGATCCAGCGCACTGCTCAGAGCTGATGAACTTCGTCTTCTTCACGTTCAGCCGTAGGCCGTTGTCCGCAAGGGCTCTCTGCCACAGCTGCACCTTCTCCTCCAGCTCCTCCTGGTTGTCGGCTACTAGGGCGATGTCGTCCGCGTAGAGGATCGTTCTGAGAGGGCCTTTCTCAAGGTGGTTCACTATAGAGTCAAGCGTCAGCAGGAAGAGGAACGGGCTCAGAGCCGACCCTTGGTGTACCCCCACTGTGACGTCCACTTTCCTTGTCACCCCGTGTGGAGTTCGTATCGCCGCTTTCGAGCCCTCGTACATGTCCCTTATGACCGTGATCAGACGTTCCGGGACACCCCTCCCTCGAAGGGCATTCCAGATTACGGTCCGAGCTAGCCTGTCGTAGGCCTTCTCCAGATCCAGGAATGCCAGGTAGCAGGGTTTTCGTTTCTCCCGATATTTCTCCATCACCTGACGAGCGATGAAGATGGCGTCTGTGGTGGACCTCTCAGGCATGAAGCCCCACTGCACCTGGGAGATGGGTACCATCTCCCTCAGCCTTGAGTCGACCAGTCGTTCGTAGATCTTCATCGTGTGTGAGATCAGTTTGATCCCTCGGTAGTTGGAGCATTCGGAAGCGTCTCCCTTCTGCTTGAAGATGGGGACTATGGTGCTGTTCCTCCAGTCATCCGGCATGTTACCTTCTTTCGTGATTCTGTTGAGGAACTGCGTCAGCCAGTTGATTCCGAGGTCCCCGAGCACCTTCCAAGCCTCTACTGGCACACCGTCAGGCCCTGCTGCCTTTCCGAGTTTCATCTTCCGTATGGCCTTGCGAACCTCTTCTTGCGTCCAGGGTGGGATGGGTCCTTCCGTTGGCTGTTCTTCCTCGGCCTTCCGACGAGAGAACTCCTCGTTCAGGAGTTCCTTGAAGTACTCCTCCCATCTCTCTCTGACCTCGGCCGGCTTCCGTAACACTCTACCGTCAGCACTCTTCACAGTCTTCACTACTCGAATGTCGAGGCTAGCTCTATGACGCGCCTTGGCCAGGCGGATGGCGAACTTTTCTCCTTCTGGCCCGTCTAGTTTCTCGTACAGGGCATCCATTTCCGCGTTCTTTGCCTTCGCTACAGCTGTTTTTGCCAGCCTCCTCAGCTTCCTGTAGGCTGTGAGATGCTCGGGTGCCCTCGTCTTTTGCCACAGCCTGTAGGCCTCCTTCTTCCTCTTCACCGCAGCCTGCACCTCTTCGTTCCAGAACCATGCCGATTTATTCCCTCTGGTTCCTCCCTTTGTTTTTCCCAGGGTTTCCTTGGCACATCTCAGGATTGTTTCGGCTACCCTCCTCCAGGTCTCATTCACGGGACCAGCTGGATCTGGAAGGCCTGCTTCGAGCACTGCCCTTCGTAGCTCGTTCCGCTCTGAACCCCGCAGTCTCCACCATCGGATCCTGGGTTCCGTCCTCACTTTGGGCCTGGTGGGTAGAGGTATGCTAAGGTCGGCTACCAAGGGTTTATGCTGTGATGCCACGTCTTCTCCCGGAATGACCTTCACATTCCGGACTGTTTTCAGGGCAGCCCTTCGAACCAGGATGTGGTCGACCTCCGTTCTTCTTCCTCCGCTAGCATAGGTCACCTTCTGGCTCTCCCTCTTCGCGAAGAAGGTGCTACAGACAGCCAGATCGTGGGCGATAGCCAGATCCAGAATTCGTTCTCCATCCGGGTTTATCAGGCCGATCCCTTTACCTCCATGAACCCTTTCCACTCCTCTTCTGCCACTCCCCACATGCCCGTTCATGTCCCCTGCTATGGAGAGGTAGTCCCCTTCTGGTACGGACCTTATGGCTTCCTCGAGCGAGAGGTAGAAGTCATCCTTGTCGTGCTCGGAGCATCCGGTCTGCGGAGCGTAGACAGACATGATGGTCCAGTAACCCTCCTTCGTGTCCAGCCGCAGTGACATGATGCGGTCGTTTATTCTTTGGACAGCCGCTACTGAATCCTTGAGGGACTCCGCGACAGCTATTCCTACCCCGTTCCTCTTGGTGTCATCTCCGTTGTAGTACAGCTTGACCCCTTCTCCGATCTCCTTGGCTTTCGCCCCTTTCCATCGCGTTTCCTGCAGACACAGGACTTGTATCCTTCTGCGCTTCATCAGGTCAGCCACTTCCCTAGATCTCCCGGTCAGCGTTCCCACATTCAGAGTCCCCAGTCGAACTAGCTTCTTTAGCCGAGGTCGTTCGGCCCTCGGTAGCCCTCGCATACTGACCACAGAACTCGGGCGGGGGTTCTGTGCGCCACTTCCGGGTGACGTCCTAGCCTTTACACTGATTCTATTGCGACTTGTGATCATGGTTTTGTGACGAGGTTTCTCCATCAGCCGGCCTGTCAACCTGGGCCTGACGCTGGAACCGTTGCCATTTTTGCAATTTTTGCAGGGCATGGGGTGCCCGAGCCGGGAGTCGAACCTGTGACCGTTTGTGCATGAAACTACACTACTAACCACTAGGCTAACTCGGCTCGCGAGTTGAATGCGTATTTGGCCATACAATGACTTGCGGTGGCCAGCCGATGAACAAGTCAGCGCTTTATCCTTCCCAGACACGTCTGGTTCCAATTCACCGACCCCGGAGGGATGGAAGGCTTGGCTGGCCTGGGCGGGAAATGCGAACCAGGAACTGGTATCGGGTGCAGGCGACAGCCGGCGCCTCCTCCGACTGCGCTCCACGCGCCCACCAAAACTATACCTTTCTAAAACCATTGAATGATACCTATATCACTGGATAGATCACCTACATAGGATTCGGATGGTAACAGTCATTTTTTGAATAGGCCACTTTGAATGGAGTTATGGCATAAAGGCAAAAGTGGCTATTTTTTCGTCTAATCCGCCCTAAACCTAAAAGACAGGGACGGTACTGTAGCCTAAGACTTTCGAAGGAAAAATTAAAATAAAATAAAATAAAATAAAAATCGAAGCGAACATCTTCTAAATCGAAACCAGTTTCTTACATGTTAAACTACAGCAATCTTTTAGTGCGTAGAAAAATGAGATCGTGCCATGCAGTCGATAAGGACATTGCGATTTCTACTTGATTGATAGCTTAAATGTTGCTTGCATGAAGCACCAAAATGAAGATATATATGTGTTCCTTACAATTGTTTTTGTTGCATCGTTTACAGATGTGCCACTGTATGCAAAGAGAAATTTTGCTAGCAATCGAATAAGAATCTCAACGTTTCGAACGTGGCATGGCGCAATGTCCTCTCTTGTCGCTAATAAGGCTGCCTTTCTGCTTCTGTTTAAATCATTATTTTTCCTCAAAAATGAGAAATTTATAAAATTTCAAACAATGTGTTCATTCATTGGGTAGGTGAATTAAAACTTCTAAGGAATCACACTAAAATTTCTCTCTAGCAAAAAATTATTCTAACATTCCAGCTTAATTTAGAAGAAGCTCATTTCGATTTGGAAGAGTTCACAGTAACTCCAAAAGTCTTAGGCTAGTTTAGAGGACCATCGAGCTTAAGGAGAAAAATGTCCAATACGACGTAAAAAGTGATCAATTTGATTTGAAAAGTGGCGAATTCGACTTGAAAATGGTACATCCGCCAATGAGAAGGTACGAGAATGATCTACAACTACCGCATAGCAGATCATAACTACCGCTCAAAAACAGGAAGTACTGGAACATTCACAAAATCGGCTCAAGACTTTTGACCACCCTAATATGGATGGGGCACGTGTAGCGCAGTCAGAGGAGGTGGAGGCTGTCGCATGCACCCAATACCAGGTTCCTCGTTCGGATTTCCCGCCCAGGCTAACCAAGCCTTCCATCCCTCCGTGGTTGGTGAATAGGTACCGGACCTTACTGGGAAGGATAAAGCCCGACTTTTTCTTCGGCTGGTCACCGCAAGTCACTTCTTCTTCTTCTTCTCCTTCTTCTCCTTATTCCTCAGCGTTTGTCCCGCATCGTCGCGGGGTCCGCTCTTCTGGTGTTACGACGCCACCTTTCCCGATCCTGCGCTTGATCAGGTGGACACCAGCTACTTTCATGTCCGTGTGTAACGTATCGGACCAACGCTGCTTCGGGCGTAGGCCGCTTTCCAGATACTTCCAACTCAAGGCCTATCTTGCGGACGCTGTCTTCCTTTCCACGCAGAACGTGGCCGTACCATCGCAAGCGAGCTTCGCGCATCTTGTGCACTATCGGCGCGACACCGAACTTCTGCCGAATGGCATCGTTTCGGATGCGGTCCATGAGGGTGACTCCAGCCGTCCAGCGCAGCATCTTCGTCTCCATGATGCTGAGGCGCGTTTCAACTTCCTTGTTCGCAGGCCAGCACTCAGCGCCGTACATTGCTACCGGCCGGACGACTGCCCTGTAGATCTTCGACTTCAGCTGCTCTGGTATCTTCCTACCGCAGAGCACGCCAGTCAGCGAACTCCACTTGGACCAAGCTGCACTCACGCGTGAGTTCACTTCAACCGTCAGACCGCCGTACATACAGTGACTTGCCGCTCTTTATACTTTATCTTTTAATGTGGATGAATTCGTTCCTGAATTCGCCTCTTGGCGAAATAGCACATCACTCTAACCACATCGCCTCGATCTGACTCTTCTAGTATGCATTCGGCCCACATCGGCTTCACTCTTTTGCAATAGTTACACATATTCGTTGAAGAGAGCCCTGGCTCGCTTCCGTCATTTATTGGATTTAGTGCGCACACAAATTGTTTACACTGTACTACGTGCAAACAGAATGCGTGGCTTAACCTGAGCGGCTGACCAGAGCCGGCTTGTGACATGTTCTGATCTACTTGAACTCCTTGTTGTCCTCAACTATATTAGCCAAGTAAGCGTCTCATAGGCGTTTGTCTGAACGGCAAAAATAAACGCCATCATCAGAATCCCCACCCTTCAAACAGTTGTAAGAACTCGTCGCTCAAACTGATGATATCGATCGACATTAATCGACCGATAAAAACTGTCAGGTTGCCCTGAATATGATCTCCGGCCACTATATCCGCTTAGCTTCTCGTGGAGCATTGATTGGTGTAGACACTTGCATCTGTTCCGCTGTTTGGAAGCCACACGAGTGGAAACCAATTTTGTACGGACGAGATCTGAGACAGACAAACGGACAAATTATCTCCTTTAAACACGATGTGCTGCAAATATGAAACAGAATGAATAACAATTTGATCAATTTTTTCCTGTTTCAATTCAGCTACAAAGCTGTCTCCTTGCGCAGGGTGGTTGGTCCTCTATTTTGACTGGCTGCTAAGATTTGCTGGGTCAAAGGCTGCGGAAGTTGCTGCAAAACTGATCGGTAGGACAACGCAATATTTTCCGAACATCGAACATTGAGCAGCAAAAATTTGGACGAATAGACGAGGGATCAGTTGAACGATTCCTCGACCTTGCAGCACTTTTGCACTTTCTCTGTATATTTGATTTGAAAGGTATTCGCATGTGCAACTGTGCAATTCCATAGTAAGTCACCAGAACACCTAACCAGCAGGTAAGAGCACTCCCCATCTATCTGAGCTCGCCCCTCGAGCAGACCAAAAAATGAGTACTAACAGATGGCGCTCACGTCTCCTACAGCTTTATAGTTCATCTGAAACAGGAAAATTCTGGTCAGCTTGCTATTGGATTCTTCGATAATTAACGTCGTTTTTTCTCATAGATCGTTTCAACTTCATATTTATGTGTAACGGTGATTACGCGTCTCACC
Organism: Heligmosomoides polygyrus polygyrus; assembly: GCA_947396885.1. Classification (NCBI taxonomy): domain Eukaryota; kingdom Metazoa; phylum Nematoda; class Chromadorea; order Rhabditida; family Heligmosomidae; genus Heligmosomoides; species Heligmosomoides polygyrus. The sequence continues at coordinate 92,298,689 of OX377204.1, read as the reverse complement.
AAAAAATGCGAAAAAAAAAACGAACAACAAACTAATTCCTCGTTGTCCATACTTTTAAAATCAAACTTACTATCACACTTATATGACTTTAGTCTATTACAAGTTGCATTATTATACACTATTTTAAAGGTTAGACTTTAGATATCTTCGATGAAAAACCGAGCGTCATTAGTAAAAACAAGTCGGTAAAAATTGAGTTAAAAATTGACAATCAAAGAGAGCATTATCGGCATATTTTTCGAGAAACGCTAGAGCCCGTTAAATCCTACGTTCTTCTTTCATTGCGTTCTTTTTTTGTGCAGCGCACAAACATCTGCAATAATAAATAAATAAAGGATAAAAGGATAAAGGGCGGCGTTATTCAATCCCTCTGGGATGCGCCACGCATTCTACTTCTACGGGATGTCGTGGAGGCGAGTTGAATGCGTATTTGGCCATACAATGAATTGCGGTGGCCAGCCGACGAACAAGTCAGCGCTTTATCCTTCCCAGACAAGGCTGGTACCAATTCACCGACCCCGGAGGGACGGAAGGCTTGGTTGGCCTGGGCGGGAAGTCCGAACCAGGAACCTGGTATCGGGTGCATGCGACAGTCGCGCTTCCTCCGACTGTCCTCCACGCTCCACTAATAAATAAATAAATAAATTATTGTTTTACTCGGGAACGGCAAAAATGCAGTGCAGACTCAGAAGAAATTATGTGAAGTGTATGGAAGGAGTACCTTTCTGAACGCAGGTATCACCGTTGGGCTCGTTTTCGCTCTCGAAATCCTGGTCGTAGCATCACTACTGATGACGACAGAATGAAGGCGTCAATCGAAAATAGCTGATGCATGACAGCTCAAGGGATGGGGAGAGACTTGACATATCGAATGCAACCGTTCACTTGCACTCGCAACAGCTTAGTTGTGTAAACAAAGTGGATGTTGGGTTCCTCACGAGTTAAAGGAGATCCCAACCACACCTCCCCAAAGGCACTATCATATGCGAGGGAATAGTCAACTTAGAGCTGCTTCCAAGAGACCAAACTATTGACTCGAATGTCTTCCATCGTCAGCTATCGAAATTCTACGAAGAAATCAAGGAAAAAAACGTCCTGAACTGGCCAAAGGCCAAGGCATGGTGTTTCGTCGTTATAATACCAGACCGCACACCTTTCTGATGACCCGTCAAAAATTAACAGAGCTCAATTCGGAACTGATGCCACATCCTCCCTATGGCCTTTGCCTAGCACCATCGGTTTGTTTCGCTTTCTCCAAAACCATTTGAATGGTAAAACTTTTGGTAGCTGTGTAGTGTCACCTACTTCATGTTGAGAGAGGTCAGAAGACGTGTCGCCAATGTCACGCAAAGGGCGTCCGAGTTCCGACGTCGTGAAAGCGAGCGTCCGAGTTCAGAAGAGGTGTGGTCGACGTCGTTCAACAGGCGTCTGGGTTTAGAAGACATGTCATCAATGTCGCGAAAGGCCTGTTCGGATTCAGATGACGTGTCACTGATGTCGCGTAATGGGTGCCTGGGTTAAGAGGAGGTGTCACCGATGTCATGCAAAGGACGTCCGGCTTGAGAAGACATGTCACCGACGTCGTTCATCAGGTACCTGAGTTCAGAAGAGGTGTCACTGATGTCGCGAAAGGCCTGTCCGGATTCAGATGATGTGTTGCCAGTAAGGTGGGACCAGTAATGGAAAGCGGTGAAGGGGGGAGGGGGGGGGGGGTGGGGGTCCAGTGAAGGAGCAGTCAAGGGGGATCAGTAAGGGAGCCAATAAAGGGAGCACCAGTTAAGGGGGTTCAGTAAAGGGTCCAGTAATAGAACCATTAAAAGAGGACCATAATTAATGAATAGAACGAGGAAAATAAAAGAGGATAAAGGACGGCGTTATTCAATCCTTATGGGATGCGCCACGCATTCTATTTCTACAGGATGTCGTGGAGGCGAGTTGAATGCGTATTTGGCCATACAACGACTTGCGGTGGCCAGCCGATGAACAAGTCAGCGCTTTATCCTTCCCAGACACATCTGGTACCAATTCACCGACCCCGGAGGGATGGAAGGCTTTGTGGGTCCGGGCGAGAAATCCGAACCAGGAACCTGCTATCGGGTGCACGCGACAGCCGGCGCCTCCTCCGACTGCGCTTCATGCGGCCTAAATAGAACGAGTACTTCAGAGAATGAATCGCGTATGTGCAACAGAGGGTGAGGCACCATAGGAGCAGTTTTGAAGAATTTGCCCTACCGTATTCTGCTATACCATCCTATATAGCAAAACCAGTTTTTTTACTGTAATGAATGAGAGAAGACTTAGAGAGGACAAGAAGACGTCCGGGGTGTTCTATTCTCCGAGGTTGGGGCGAAGCCCCCAACCAGGCGTTTGGCGGCCGGCATGCCGTTGAACGTCTGGTATCATATATCATTGATTAGTGTTTGTTGTTGATAATATAAATAAATTCACTTTGAAAAAATAAAAGGGCATTAATTATCGAACAACCCAGTAGCTTCTTGGGGCTAGTCGTTAATGTGGACTACATAGGGAGCAGATGCAACAGGCCGATCGAGATGCAAATCAGGCGAACGGGGGTGTCATCCAGAGAAAGCGAGAAAGAAATGAATTCATTGTGAAATATAAAAAACGCCATCAATTATCAAAGAACCCAACATCACCTTACAAAAATAATAAGCTATTATATATGTTAGCCCTTCGCGTTTAGACGAAGGAAAACATCCTCCCCACAGCCACTTACGCCCGCTGAATGACGCAGGGAAATTTCTCGCCTAACGGACGCGCTACCGTGTCTTCTGCCGCGATTAACAAAAACCTCATTCCGCTATGACGATTCTGAATCGGGAGACGATTCGTCGATGTTTTATGCATTCAAAAGGGACGGTCGTTGAACAATACAGAACCAACGCGACGGAAACAAAATGCCACAGCCGAGGACAGAACTGGTTCGTGCGCCGTCTGTCATCCGTCACGTGGCCGACGAACGGCCAGTCCGACGGTGATGAGCCTTAGCAGAGAGCGATCAGTCGCTCGAACCGTACATGGGAAGTCGACAAGGTATAGCAAAATACTGACACACAAGAAAATAAGGATAAGGGATAAAGGACGGCATTACTCAATCCCTTTTGGGATGCGCCGCGCACTTCATTTTTACGGGATGTAGAGGAGCACGTTTGAATACATATCTCTGGCCATAGAATGACTAGCGGTGGCCAGCTGAACATGCTAGCGCTTTATATTTACCAGACAGATCTGGCCCAACTCACCGATCCCACAGGGATTGAAGGCCTGGATGACCTGGGCGCGAAATGCGAACCACTAACCTGGAATCGGGTGCAGGTGACAGTCGGCACCTCCTCCGACTGCGCTACACGCGCCCACATGATGAAATGCCGCCCCAAAATGCCTCAAAATTTTGGAGTTTAACATAACAAAAATTCTTTGAAGGGGTTGTCTCCGCATTCCTCTCCGTAAAAGTTCGGCATTGTTAATTCGTGTTCTTTTGTTAATATTGTGCTGCTTTCTGTGGTGGATTTTTATTTATTTGGACATTGCAGCGCATTTTGGTCTTTGAGGACGACGATTCCGCCGAAACGTAAGACCAAATAAAGATCCACTGGTGCTGTGAGGGGTCAGAGGGGGGAAGGGGGCACTCCCTGCTAGGCTTGGATCTCTTCGATGTACAGCTCACGTTAAGACAACAATTTGTGCTTTCCTCGGAGCAATCCACGCCAGCTCTAGGATTTCCTTGGAGTATGAGACTATAGTAGGAAAATGATGAAAGAAAGTTGTCATCACATCAGCGCACCCCCCCCCCCCTAAGGAGCTGTTCATGCTTCGCCACAGCAGCGACGAGAGCGCAGGGCGCGGAAGTATGAATAGGTGACTGGAGCGACAGCTCCGGCGCTCGAGCATGAACACTTCGGCGGGGTGTAAAGGGATAAAGGATAAAGGACGGCGTTACTCAATCCCTTTTGGGATGCGTCACGCATTCTACTTCAACGAGATGTGTTGGAGGCGATTTGAATGCGGATTTGGCCATACAATGACTTGCGGTGGCCAGCCGATTAACTATTCAGCGTTTTATCCTTCTCAGACAAGTCTGGTACCAATTCACCGACCCCGGAGGGATGGAAGGCTTGGTTGGCCTGGGCGGGAAATCCGAACCAGGAACCTGGTATCGGGTGTACACGACAGTCGGTGCCTCCTCCGACTGCGCTACACGCGCCCAGCGGTTTTAATCGATATGCATGTTTTGCACGGGCAACGAGTCGCTCTTCTCGCGAAGTATGAACAAGTAGCACACATTGCGCGCGCCCATCCACCCTCAAATCATCGTGCTGACACAATATTAATAAGAGAACATGAGCTGAAATGGTGTTAAAAACAGTGGCTGCTTCTTAACTTGATCTTTAAGCAGTTATTATATTTATCTTCATGCAAGCATATTAAATCAGGCTAGAAGTCACTTCAACGTTTTAAAGAGAACATTAGAGGGACCACAGCATTAGCACAAGAATCTGCAAACTCTTCAAGGACATCTTCGTGGAAATCTTAGTTTTTACGGAAAGCGTTTAGCGGGATGTTGATGAGATGGCATATCTTCAAGGACGAAGGTTCTTTGCACCCCAAAATGAGCATCAAAGGAGAAGATTAGGGCAAAGGTAGGGATAGATGTTCCTTCTATACTTGTATGGAAAATCTACGCTAACTAAAGGGTATAGTGGGTGCGTGGCAGCGCACTCAGAGGAGTCGCCAACAGTCGTTTCTTGACGACGAGTCCTCTCCATTGAAGGATTTCGCGCCCCATGTCGACCGCCGCGCGCGTCTCTGAGCTCTCCTCGCCCCAGGGCTATTTCTCGGCGCCTCCTGATTTTCAGGAATTTCACTCTAATCAGCGCTTCCAGCCCGTTCTTGGGCTTGCAGGCAGTGTAGAGGCTGTGCGCGTCCGGTTGGTCTGAAGGGGTGTTTCGGTTCTGCGCGTAGTTTGTGTCGTGGTCTCTCCTTTCGTACTCCTTGCGCGTATCTGTTTGGGTTTATTGTTGTGTGTTCCTTCATATTTTAGTGTTGTACTGGGTTTTGTGTTGTTATCTTGCTTCGCTATCCTTCATACATCTTGTGTAGGTTACTCTATCTGCACATATGTTGTGTCTATCTTGTTTATGCCTTGCCACATCTTCATATTGGGGTAGTTGGTACATGTCGCGTAGGTGAGCAGCATTGATAGGTGGGAGAGCGCCAGTCAATAGTAACCAAACAGAGCACAAGCCGAACACATGCCAGCCCATCAGGGTACCAACTGTACACGCCCTCTCTGAATAGAATGCCGATTCTATGCGGCCTGAATGGTTCAGGCGTTCCCACCTACCAATGCTGCTCACCTACGCGACATATACCGGATAGTCTTGCCATATCCATAGTGTTGTGTCTTTGGGATGTCACTTAGCCTGTTTAAGGGCCTCATACGATATCGGTGCTACTCATATTTGCTATAATGTTGTTTTTATTCATGTTTCGCGTAGTTATGCTCAGGTTACTCTATGTTTATCCTCACATTTGTCCATGTTATGGTCTCGTATCATTGTGCTGCTTTAACGCCGATGCTTTTAATGTCTTGTTTCGTTATTCTCGTGCGTGGTAGTTGTGTTTATTAAAATAAAGGTTTAATTACCCAAGTTTGAGGTGATCTCCACCGCGTACGGTCGCAACATCTATCTATATCCCGCGTGGCAGTGCTTATTCTGTTTGTTGGAGTTATTTCATTTCTCTCCGATTCCAGGTTCTTCGTTCGGATTGCCCGCCCAGGCCACCCAAGCCTTCCATCACCTCCGGAGTCGGTGAATTGGTACCGAACCTGCCTGGGAAGGATATAGCGCCGATTTTCCAATGGCTGCTCACCGCAAGTCATTGTGCAGGCCAAATACGCGTACAGATTGCCTCCGTGACATTCTGCAGACGTAGAGTACGTGGCGCAAACTACCAAGGAATTGATGAACACCGATTTTTATCTTTCTTATGTGCACCGATATGATCAGAGAAATCGAATGACGAATAGTGGTTGTCAATCTATCGCTGTTTGGGATGCGCCACGCATCTTACTTCTACGGGATGTCGTAGGGCCTGTTTGAACGCGTATTTCGCCTACACAAATAATCGCATTTACTCAGTGTCGATGGAAAAGCTAGCGCTTCTAAGGCAATATCAGAACTGAGACACACTATTACGAGCGTTTTGAACGTGTAAAAAACTGGGAACCGTAATCGTGAAACAAAGCAGCACAGCATTGATGAAATACTCAGCGATAACAACTACTTAAAAACAAAGAAGTGGAGGAAAAAAATAAAATAAAAGGAGAAAACCAAAATGCCCGCAAACTCTACCCGATTTGTGCTCACATGCAGTTAAAGCCACAATAAGATGAAATCTACTTTTCAATGCAAACGGACTCCCAGAGCTTGTCTACTTTCAACTTAAAGTGTTGAAAGCTGAAACAATGATGTGCAATTATAGTTAGCTACAGATTCTACATCCGGTTGAAAAATGTGTATATGAAGGTTTTAGGCACAAAAAGGGACCTAGGATGAGAAGACGAGGGAAAGGAGGATTATCAAGAATTCGGTGCTGAAGGCTGGAATGTGAGGAATGTGAAGCAGAGGTTTGTGAAGAGCTATGGCTACAAGAGCAGCTTCGCAGAAGAATAAATTCGCCTAATTCTTCGGATCTTTGCGCATAGAACGCAAAAGAAGTGGTACAGGGAGTGAAGGTTCTGGGGTAACATGAAAAGATCGTTGAGTGAAGCACTTCCCCAACTCCTTTTGTCTTTCCTGACTCTGAAGAAGGTGGTTCCGCGGAAATGTAAGGGGCGAACAAAGCTTCTATACCAAGCTTGACTCAATAGCATTACGAGATCCTCTACCACAGATAAAGAACATGTCAAGATTAAACGCTAGTAGGACATGGAGTTTCGGACACATCCTGCTCAAAAAGTTATATTTGAAAGAGTCTTATGGCGCCAGGTGGGTTGCCAGTCGGAGATTGAGACGAGATAGCCGGTCAGCGAGTGACACTGCAGCATAAGAAGGACAAAGAGAAGATAGAAGATGGGATACAATTGAGCAATACTTCGAGAATCAGGTAGACCCCTTCAAAAGGAGTAAATGACGATAAACGATATATGATCGAGGATAGCCTCAGCCAATCCCTTCGCAGAATGCGCCACACACTCTGTTCTTACATGACATCGCGGACGCAATTTGGATGCGTCTTTCAAACAAATTTATTAACACAAGATAAAGATATAGAAAAGGAAGGCGTTTTTCAATCCCTTTCGGGATGCGCCACGCATTCTACTTCCACGGCACGTCGTGGAGGCGGTTTGAATGCGTATTTGACCAACCGCTATCCATCGATTTTATCGACTAGTGCTTAGAATTGACCTCTTGAGGTAGAAATAGCACAATATTGAATGGACATCAAAAAGTCAATGGCGATCGACCAGCTACAATCGATCGATTTTATTGATTTTCGCTTGAAGTTGACCTCTTAAGGTGGAAATCGCAGCACAACTGGAACATCGATGGACAGGTCTAGAGATCTAAGCAATATCTATCGATCATCATTGATCGACTTGGACGGCCTATGTGCAGAGTTGATCTTTTGAGGTGGGGATCACGCGCTTATGTTGGGCAATGGCTTGCGGTGGTCAGGCGATGGGAAAATCAGTGCTTTATCCATACCGAAGAACTCTGGTGCCAATTCACTGACCGTAAAGGGACGAAAGGCTTGTTAGTTGATCCGACCGGAAAACTCGAACCCTTAATCGGTTTCAAACGACCGTCAGCCCCTCATCCGCCTGCGCTACCACGACAACAACCTACACGTTAAGGTTTTAAAAACCAAAGAACTAGAAACTAAAAAAGAAGAAACTGCGCCATTATAAAGCATTAAGAACCAGAGTAATAAGATGTGAAAATATGAAGCAGATGACCAGCTATGCAATAGATTGGCTCACAAAAATTCGTCGAATTCTAGCGAAAATTAAAGGATAAAGGATAAAGAACGGTGTTACTCAATCCCTTTTGGGATGCGCCACGCATTCTACTTCTATGGGATGTCGTGGAGGCGAGTTGAATGCTGCGTATTTGGCCACACAATGACTTGCGGTGTCCAGCCGATGAACAAGTCAGCGCTTTATCCTTCCCAGACAAGACTGGTACCAACTCACCGACCCCAGAAGGATGGAAGGCTTGGTTGGCCTGGGCGGGAGATCTGAACCAGGAACCTGGTATCGGGTGCAGGCGGCAGCCGGCGCCTCCTCCAACTGCGCTCCACGCGCCCCCAGCGAAAATTACAGTTAAATAACCAGCCACACCTTCTAGCTAATATTAGGTTGGAACCTAACAAGTTCCCGCCGCTTATTTTATTCTGAATTTTTCTGAAAGCCTTTGTATAAAGTTACACCATTCGAAAGAGAATGACTTGCTCTACATGAAACTATGTTCTGCTTTTTTCTAGTTTAAGTATTGTCGATTTTTAGGTCAACCAATTGGAAAATCAGAAGAAAAAGAAAAATAACCTTCGTCTACAGCTTTTTCTCTCTGCTTAGTTTTGGGATTTTTTGTACAATTTCATAGATCGTTTGAAAGAGGACGATTCCTTATACAACAGCATGCATAGCTACAGCATGGCTGTTCTCGTTAGTTCTATTTTCGTTAACTTTCAAGATATTAAAATGAAGTGTTAATAATACATGCATTATTTCTTACCAACAGCTCCTACTCATTGGTTAATTTTTTGAAACCTGACCCTGATGGCGTAAAAATAAGCAAAATTCAGAAAAACCAAAAAATAAAACATATACTTTGACAAAACGAAACATTCTCTTTTAAATAACACGATGCTGTGCTCAAAAAATTAAAGATAAGGAAGGACTTTTATTTTTTTATTTTTTAACAATTCGGTAAAAACTAACAAAAATCTGCATGAGGAAATAAACGCAACACACTTATTGATAGAGAAATGCGTATTTGACCAACCGCTATCGATCGATTTTATCGACTAGAGCCTGGAGTTGGCCTCTTGAGGCGGAAATAGCACAATATTGAATGGACATCAACCAGTCAGTGTCGATCAACTAGCCACCATCGATCGATTTTATTGATTTTTTCTGGAAGTTGACCTCTTAAGGTGGGAATCGCAGCACAATTGGAACACTGATGCACAGATCTAGAGATGTGAGCAATATCGATCGACCATCATTGATCGACTTGGACGGCCTATGTGCATAGTTGATCTTTTTGGGTTTAACAATTCGGTAAAAATTAACAAATCTGCATGAGGAAATAAACGCAACACATTGATAGAGAAATGCGTATTTGACCAACCGCTATCGATCGATTTTATCGACTAGTGCCTGGAGTTGACCTCAAAGGACATATAACACTGTCCAAAAAATTCAACCAGTGAGTGGGAGCTGTTGGTAAAAATAATGTACATATGTCTACTGGACACTCCACTTTAATGCCCTGAAAATTAACGAAAATCTATACGAACGGCAAAAACCAACACTTATTCTTGTAGAACATCATCATCTTTCGAATGAGTTGCAACATTGTGCAATAAAACGTCATCTCAAACGTACACAGAGAGAAGGAGCTGTCGGCGAAGGTCATTTTCTTTTTTTTGACCTTCCATTTTATTAACCTAAGAATGCTCGAAAATCGAAAGGGGAAAAAGCGAACATTCTCTCTGATAAAGCAAAAATTTTCTTTAAAAAGGTATAGAGCGGCATGCAAAGAAACTCAGCGACTTTCGAAATGAAATTTTTAAAAAGCGGTGACATAGTTGCCAACCTAATACCATTTCAAATCGCAATGAATACGGATTACAGAGCGGATGGAGGAGCCCTCACGCTTCGATGACAGATGGTCGTGAAGAGCATCGCACATCAACATCTGGCTTTAAGCCTCAAAACTAGCCAAATCTCATTACAGAGTGTAAAGAAACACGAGGCTTGTGAAACGCTGACCAGCTTTAAAAACTCCAGTTCAGAAAAATTAACAGATACAATGAGATAGAACAGGCAAACAGATAAAATAAGGATAAAGGATAAAGGACGGCGTTAGTCAATCCCTTCTGGGATGCGCCAGCGCATTCTACTTCTACGGGATGTCGTGGAGGCGACATGAATGCGTATTTGGCCATACAATGACTTGCGGTGGCCAGCCGATGAACACGTCAGCGCTCTATCCTTCCCAGACAAGTCTGGTACCAATTCACCGACCCCGGAGGGATGGAAGGCTTGGTTGGCCTGGGCGGGAAATCCGAACCAGGAACCTGGTATCGGGTGCACGCGACAGTCGCGCCTCCTCCGACTGCGCTACACGCGCCCATAAACAGATAAAATAGAAGCATACAATAAGGTGGAATAAATAAGATACAATGCCGTTTCTGATATGTACATTGTATAAAATATTGCTGCGTGTGCAATGCATGTTTTAAATAAATAATTAAGTATCCCAGAAGTTCACGAGAATGCACCACATCAGCGAACGATACGTGGTGCCACGAAGACACACTGAAACACTACTGGAACCATACATTTTACAAAGTAGTTTTTACTCTTCTGAAAATGAGGAAGAGTTCGAGGTGAAAGCCACCCAGAAAGACGAAAACGTCGTTTCCTAACGTAGTATCGCGACTTTCTCGCGATCATAGGACGATTTCGTGGGATATTGTGAGGAATTTTCGCTTAGAGCTTTATCAGATTGGGAGCTATGCAAACAGAAAACTCCTTATAAAAGGGTCATATGGGAAATTCACATGGCGCTCTTCTCATGCTCCATTTTTTCTATTCTTCATTCTCTTGTAGGATGTTTTTAGACGCTCTAATGCTACTGTATTTGTACATTAAAGTTTTGGTTTAATTACCCAAGTTTGAGGTAAATGGTGTCGAACAACTGGTGTATGTGTGTACCGAAAGACGTATTTTGAACTACCGACACTCTAGCTTACGTAGAGCGAACGCAATAAAATTATAAGGACCAAGAAACAACGTGTGCAAGGAATAAAAAGAAGTGAACCATAAAAGAAAAAGGATCCAGGTTAACCAACCCAACCAGAGGATGTGTCATGCATTCCATTTCTACGGATTGTTTGAGGTGCTTGCGGTGGCCAAAGGAACAGGTCGGTGTTTCACTCTTTCCAGACAAGTTAGTACCAATTCACCGATCCCAGAGGTCCGCATAATCTGGACTGTAGCCCGAACAATGGATCGATTCGGGTGCGACAGCCGGCGCCTCCTCCGAATGCGCAATCTCGCCCCACATCAAACAGAAGACAGGCCTTGAATTTGACACCGGCTGGTCAGCGGTCAGTCGTTGTACACGTCAAATAAAGGATAAGGATAAAGGACGGCGTTATTCAATTCCTTTTGGGATGCGCCACGCATTCTACTTCTACGGGATATCGTGGAGGCGATTTGAATGCGTATTTGGCCATACAATGACTTGCGGTGGCCAGCCGATGAACAAATCAGCGCTCTATCCTTCCCGGACAAGTCTGGTACCAATTCACCGACCCCGAGGGATGGAAGGCTTGGTCGGCCTGGGCGGGAAATCCGAACCAGGAACCTGGTATCGTGGTATCGATTGCACGCGACAGTCGACGCCTTCTCCGATTGCGCTAAACGCTCTCGTACACGTCAAATACTCATCTAAATTGCTCCCAACTACAGAATGCATTGCGCCCAGAAATGGATGGAAAGACATGAACCAGTACTCTTATCTATGTTATAATAATAATTCACAATGTTGTCAAAAATATGTTTAAAGAATGGTATGCTCGTTCAAGGGCGTGTGTAGCGCAGTCGGAGGAGGCGCGACTGTCGGGTGCACCCGATACCAGGTTTCTGGTTCGGATTTCCCGCCCAGGCCAACCAAGCCTTCCATCCCTCCGGGGTCGGTGAATTGGTTTCAGAGGTGTCTGGGAAGGATAAAGCGCTGACTTGTTCATCGGCTGGCCACCGCAAGTCATTGTATGGCCAAATACGCATTCATTTCGCCTCCACGACATCCCGTAGAAGTAGAATGCGCTGGCGCATCCCAAAAGGGATTGAGTAACGCCGTCCTTTATCCTTATCCTTATGCTCGTTCAGAATTTCTTAACCAGGAGAATGGTAGCTAAGAGTTGCCCTTTGTGCCCTTCGTTTGCCAAAGTGTGCCACTCTGTCCGATATGGTGAAGAAACGCCGAATGTGTCACCTCACATCCATGCCTTTCATGACCAACACTTTATGCAGTAACTTACCTGACGTAGTTTGATTACTATTTGGACTATTAATAGCCAAATTGCAAAATATCGTATCGTTCTGTGAAAATCTGTAAACAAAGAAACTCAAAAAGGTGTAGAAGAGCCTAGGCGGAATCTTATGAAATATTTCTCGCTTCAGGTAAGCTACTTATAGGAATAAGCTCAGTCAAAACTGGACTAAAGAAGGTGAGAGAATATAGTTACCTAGCGGAGGTGGTGAAAAACTACTTCTATGTAGTTGGGGCGATGCCAATGTTTGAAATGAATGGGCACAACAAGTACCATAGCAGTGTATGACGCAACTTCCACGTCTAACACACAGTACGATTATGCTCTTGAAGTTTTTTCGAATATTCGAATGGTTTTGAATGTTCACAAATTTAGAATATTCGAATTCGAATACATTGGAAGAGCACGAATTTTGAATATTTGAATTCGAGTACATTCGAAAACTGCAATTTTTCTGAACATTCAAATTCGAATGCACTCGAGAAACGCGATTTTTCGAATATTCGCATTCGAAGACACTCGAAAAATGCGGTTTTTTTAATATTCGAATTCGAACAATCGAATTCAAATAAAAATCATTCGAATAACTATTCGAATAGGTCACTAGGGCACAACGGTAACACACACGCATATATACACGTTCATAACAACAAAGTTTTCGGTGAAATGAGATGAATCCAGGAACAAGGGGATATTATGTATTAGGATGGCCAGAAAGTCGAGTGAGCCGTTTGAGATTTTCTATAATACTTCTCTACTCCTCTGTTCAGCGTACAATGAATTAATCAACATTGTAACCACCGTCAGTCACTACAGAGCCCATCTAATGCGCAGGTCAGCGCTTCTCTTCTCCCGGAATTGAAGAGACTAGGAGTCAAAGATATCGCTGACGTCCGTTTCAACATCTTCAATTTTGGTGAATCCTTTCTGCGCTAGGCAACCTTAAGGAGGCGGAATAAGTGATATTCAGACGGGCAATGTTGGGGAATAGGGTTGCTGGGAGCTGTGTTGCAGCCTACCCCTCCTCCCTTCCGATTTTTCACGGGTCTCTTTAGCTATAGAGGCCTAGCGGTGATGTGAGGGGGTTGGACAGAAGCAGTTCTCGGCCGTTTTTCTCGAACACTCTGCGCCCGCCATTTCTGAAGATGATTGGCGTAAATGCGGCCGGTGACTTATGTCCTTTCGGAAGCAGCTCGTAGTCCAACATTCTTCGCGAGTACCAGAAGCAGCAAAGGAGACACTTTTAGGAGTAAAGACCCGATTTAGCTTGCGTAAGCGGGTCTTCTTTTTGAAGGAGCCAAATATTAGGTTGTCCGGAAAGTACTCAGCGTTTTGTGTTACTATTTTTCAGTCCTCTATTATTAGGTAAAAATTCAATTTGCATTTCGCATTAATGCTACATTCTGTACAGAATTTTGCGCTCAATCTGACTAAATAATTTATATTTCAACGGTGCTTTTTATATCTGTTGTTGAATTTGTATTTGATAGATGTGCTGTAAATGTTGCTTACATGAAACATCAAGGTGAAAATGAGCGATCGTTTACAAATGCTAAACTCCATGCAAACAGAAGTTTCGCTATCAATCGAATAAAAATCGCGACGTCTTGGATAAACGCATGGCGCAATTTCTTCCTTTGGCACTAAAAAACGGCAACCTTCCTTCGCTTTAAACCGCTTTTTCCTCTTAAAAAATTAGAGTTTTATAAAATTTCAGGCAATGTGTTCACTTATTGGGTGATTTAAAAGTTTAATGAAACTTATAGTAAAATTTTACTTCAATAGAAATTATTCCAACTTTTTGGAGGGTCTCTTCCAGTTCAAACTGAAAGGTGCTGGTTTCGATATGGAAGATGTTCAGTTTGATTTCAAAGGGATTAGGCTTGTCTAGAAGAGTGTCCAATTTGACGTGAAAATGTTAAATAATTCTCACGAAGAAGTTTCGAGAATGATCTACGACAACCACATGTTAAGTAGGTCATCGTTCCCGATCAATAACAGAAAGTTCTGGAACATGATCGGCTCAAGAGTTTCTGGCCATCCTAATAAGAGTGAGATCATAAGCGAATGGAAATTTCTTCAAATTTTCCCCGTTTCACGTGTGCTATTTATTCCTCCAAGACGGGCGGTTGATGTTGCGTATTCGTGGTATCGTGCAGGCTGATTTTCGGCGATATTACCGGGTAGTGTGTGGAGGTTTGCAAGGGTAGAACACCTTGAAGTGCACTGGATATGAACTATAGAAGCCCATGCCCAACGTAAAGATGATCCTGCGTTCCTTAAAGAGCTTGCAGAACCCCGTAGTATGTAGGTATCGATAGAGCCCCGCTGATGAGCTTACAGGTAGTAATAGATCTATTGTTTGTTTGTTTTTTGTGAGCGCGTGCAGCGCAGTCGGAGGAGGCGCCGGCACCCGGTACCAGGTTCCTGGTTCGCATATCCCGCCCAGGCCAACCAAGCCCTCCATCCCTCCGGGGTCGGTGAATTGGTACCAGACTTGTCTGGGAACGATAAAGCGCTTAAGTGTTCATCGTTTGGCCACCACAAGTCATTGTATGGCCAAATACGCATTCAAATCGCCACCACGATATCCCGTAGAAGTAGAATGCGCGGCGCATCCCAAAAGGGATTGAATAACGCCGTCATTTATCCTTTATCCTTATCCTTATCTTCTGTGCTATTTATTTTGATTTAATTAGCGCAGTTATTTATTATAGAATGAGTGAGTTCAACATTTATTTATTTCATCTTATTTACTCAAAGCGTAAACATGATAGTCACGCGCAAAACAAATGAGAAAAAGGAACAAGTTCTACTAAAAAAAAGTCTAAAACAGTAACCAGACGTAGATAAGAGGCATTTGTAACTCTGAAAGCAGCTATGAACAGAATTTAGTCAACAGCAATCTCCTGAAGACATGCATAGATAGGGACAGGAGATTTTCGTTATCCAGATATATTTCATAACATATTAATAATATATTTCAATGCTGAGCCCATTCAGTTCATATGAAATTGTTTAAGAGCGGCCACCACCAACTAGGATTGTACCGAGGCTCCTGCTGCTGCGTGCAGTCGATTCCCATTTTCTTGGTTTGGGTTTTAGTCCTCCATCTATCCGGAGTCGGTGAATTGGCACCAGACTTATACGGTGAGAATAGAAAACTGGCTTGTCTATAAACTGACCACCGTAGGTCATTGCACCGGCCAAATACGCATTCAGAATGTCTCCCCAGACGACTGTCATGGAAGTAGAATGCATGGCTCATCCCGCAGAGGAAGAAACGACTAACGCCGACCTCCTCCTTTATTGTCCCTAATTTTTCTAGCCTAACTACTGGCCATAAATAATAGATCTCATGAGCGTGCTGATTTCGACCTTGACGGGATTACGACCTTGTCGTAGAAAAACGATGAATGTGGTGCACAAGGGCACGTTCAGAAGCAGAAATAAATCGCCTGAACCGCTGAAGAGCACGAAAGTTATCGAATTAGACGAGCGTGAGTGGCTCTGGAAGTGCTCCGAGCAAATCAATTTCAAAGACCAGTCGTCTTAACATATGATAGATAAACTGAGAAAGCGTCCCGGGAGAGTGGAACGGTTCACAACACGCTTCAGGAAAAACCGCCTTCGGAATGGGAATCGATCAAGGAACGCACATTCGAAGACGAAGACATCAGAATCGGCCGCGTTGGCGATCGATTCAGCGCATGCAAAGTGAGTGCTGGAGTGAAGAAGGCTTTCGAGAGAACGACGGGTGCTTTTCTGCAGGCGTTTGCAGATGACCATAAGGAGGTGGCCAGCCGCCGGCCACGAGAAGACGTTGACAGACGTCGTTCGTTGGCACAAAATCGATGCCCCGCATGCCGTACACAGACGGACAACGGACGACGGACGGACGGACAGGCATGGAATCGCCCCGTCGGGCCGGCCGGCGGGCGGGTCGGCCGTGAGGGCAGGCAGCTGGTGATGATGGTGGGGGTGACCGTCGTGGTCAGCGGGCTGGGCCGGCCGGCGCTCACGCAGCGGGGTGAAGAGTGGCGTGAATGATGGCCATACGAGGGGCCTGGCACGCACCCACAGCGTGCGCCTAAGCTCCAGCCAGCCGGCCAGCCTGGCTGGCTGGCTGCCTGCTGCTGCTGCTCCTGCGGGCGCACTTTGCACAAGGACACCGATTAAGGGCCGCAGCGATTCTGGTCGCTTGACGAGCGTGCGAAAATAATGGCCGTTTTTTGACGCTCGTCTCGAAACGTTTTAGGGCGGGTTCAGCTGGACATGTGGAGAAAGACGAAGTGGAGCAGCTCAAATGAAAGCCATCAGACCTGGACCCAAAGTGCGTCCTATAACTGTGCCAACAGAGGTCATATAGGGCCCGCCGGGTGTAATCCCAAGGGAGGGGGGGGTGGGGGCGGGGGCAGCTACTCCATAGGCAGTTGTAAGTGGTATATGAAGTGAAACATATAAAAAGCAATATATAATATGCTTATATGATCCCCTCCAGTCAGAACAGCCCGTCCCACTCCAGAGGCAAATCCCCGTTTAAATTCCCGCGCTACCAAATGCGTGAGCGTCGACTCATTCACCGTGGGGCAACGCGTGGAGATGACCCGGAGACGTCTGGGACGTATTTTTGTTTTGCTTATTTTTTGTTCTTTTTGTTGTTGTTATTATTTTTGTTACTGCTGTGCCTGGCTAGGGAACTCTGGGGTTGGGAGTGGGGTGGACAAGAGAACGAAGGGTAGGGCGCTAGTCCCGTTATAAGGTGCCCCCCCCCCCCCCTCGCCTTGGGATTGCATCGCGCGGCGTTTAAGTCCGGTCAAACTAGACGTTCTCTTTTCAAGCAAATTTATTAACCAAGATAAAGATATAGACAATGGACGGAGTTACTCAATCCCTTTCGGGATGCGCCACGTATTCTACTTCTACGGTATGAAGCGGTGGCGGTTTGAACGCGTATATGACCAACCGCTATCGATCGATTTTATCGATTTGTGTCTGTAGTTGACCTCTTGAGGTTGAAATAGCACAATATTGAATGGACATCAAACAGTCAATGTCGATCAACCAGCCACCATCGATCAATTCTAGTGGTTTTTGCTTGGAGTTGACTTCTTAAGGTGGGAACCGCAGCATAATAGGAACGCCGATGAGCAGATCTAGAGATGTAGGTAATATCGATTGACCGTCATTGATCGACTTAGACGGCCTATGTGCAGAGTTGATCTTTTGAGGTAGAGACCACGCGATTATGTTGGCAAATGACTTGCGCTGGCCAGTCGGTGAACAAGTCAGCGCTTTATCGTTTTCACCAACAGACAAACCTGGTGCCAATTCACCGATACTAGAGGGATCGAAGGCTTGGTTGGCCTAGGCGGGGAATCCGAACAAGGAGCCTTTTATCGGATGCACACGATAGCCGGCACCTCCTACAACTTCGCCAAATAAACATAAAGATGAATTTATTCCTTATTTTTCAGCAAGTATTACATTAAAATCAATTATTTTGACAAATTGACTAAAAGCTGTAGAACGCTTCCTACACTTATGCGAAATTATAAGGAGAAGATACAACTCTGAAAAGGGCGGCTACTCATATTTTTTATTTCACTTCGACTTGAAAGTACTTGTCGTTAATGTGGCCTACATGCGGAGATGGAAAGAAGAGTTTGATTCCGTGCTTCGATCAATTGTTCGCGAGACCAGTTCACAACAGCTCCCCGGAAGGCCCACCTAATTTGGCAGATTTAGAGCAGAATAGGAACGCAAAACAGAGAATCGCATGAAGAAAGCGGCCGGCGAAACGATTCCTCTATTTTCTCCGGTACTAGACGCTAATTTGGCCTACGTTGGTAAGGGGAGCTTACCGAAGCAGGTGGTGTTTTTCAGACACCTAGAAAAGGTGCGTAGGTCCGGAGCCGCCTGGTGCGAATTCTATTGGTACTTCGATTGACTGTGATTGGCTGGCTCGTCCCCGCTTCCGATGTAGGCTACGTGAACGACTAGTACCGAAAAATCACATACAATACCGCTCCTGTCTTTTGGTTTTTGGGCGGAATAGACGGAAAAATCCGCCGTTTCCGCCGCTTTTCCATAACTCCCTTCAAAGTACTTTGATCATAAAATAATTGCGACCATTCGAATCTACTCTGTGTGATCTATCCAATGATGTAGGTAGCACTCAGTGGTTCTTAAAAAAGTTGATTCGGTGACCTACATAGTCTCGACGGCGGCGACCTCCCTTCGTCGCTCGAGATAATTGCTCCCAAAGCGGACACCTCCCCGACAGACTAGAACCAGCAGCTTTTAGCTGAATTTTCCGTCTTTTGCCCATGTTATGTTCGACAGCATTCACTTTTTCGTATGTGACAACAAAAAGTGATCATTATGATATAGTTTTCCAAAAAATTCCTCTTGTTTAGGATTTTGAAGTTCAGAAAATGCTTGAATTTGGTGGCGTCTAATCTAAGTCCAGCGATGTCCGTGAATTCTCAAAGTAGGAAGTTCAGCTGGTCTTGTGGTGATCTTTTGCGCCGTGTAAGGAGAGCGATCATAGCACCATGGTTAGAAAACTGACGGCTCTCAAAGTCATCTACAGTGCAAAAAGTTGGTGAAAAAAGCGATTTTTACCAAACTAAATGGCACCTAGGGCTGTCGCAACAAGGGGGATAGACCGCAGAGTGAGGACTTTAGGAAAACTCTTTGTGGACTTCCCACTGGCTTCGCTTAAGCGCTGTTCCCCAAGCATTCGAGTAGTTAAAATTCGCCGAAAACTTGAGGTGGCCCCAACACAATATCTGCTCTAAAAGTTGCTCTAGAACGGAAAAATTTCTTCACTGTTGAATTCCTAAGTCAATTCTGAGTCGACTAGTGCTGTATTCCAAGGTTTGCCGTTACTTTAACCACTATTCATATTTGTTCGCTTGACTGTAGGCTGCGGTCGGCGTGACTAGCCCGAGCGCCGCTCTACAGTAGCAGTGACCCAGCGCTACCCCTTGATGTCCATTACCGCCTGCTCGACATCTTCACACCTCTTAAGGACACCAAATAGCCCGGTACGTCATCGATCCTTCCTCGAGCCATTGCTCTTAGTAGCAACCACAAAGTCTTGGACGCTATTGAATGTTTGAAGCCAGTAAACTTGAACACACCTCCAACTCCTTTGAGGCGAATCTCGTGGTTATGTACTCATCGCAGCCCCTTGCACTCTTCCACGCTTATTTCAGTGAATTGGTACCTTTCTGACCTTTCTAGGAAGGATAGAGCGCTAACTTGTTCATCGGCTGCCCACCGCAAGTCATTGTATGGCTAAATACGCATCCAAATCGCCTTCACGATATCCCGTAGAGGCAGAATGCGTGGCGCATCCCAAAAGGAATTGAGTAACGTCGTTCTTTATTTTGTACTTTTTGTCTTGAGTTGCATTTGTCTAACAGTGTCCTGAATAGAAAGCAAAGACTGCTACAGATAGGTGTGAGGTTCAGTATTCCTAGAGAACTACCTTCTACTTTTTTCCAACAGTCGTAGTCCAGATACGGATGACGGACACTGGAAAAGAGATCGTTCTCGTTGGAATAAAGCACGTGAAGGGCTATACACAACTTTCTCTTGAACCCCCGTGAACTAACTACCCTAGACCCATTTATATCCATTTTTCTCTTATAAGTGAGTAACAGGTAAATCAGTAATTGAGATTTATTTGAGAATTTAAAGGCGAAAGGTGCAGGACTGAATGCAAAGTAATCTGAAGACGACGTTGCACCAAATTTGCAGGTATTTTTCACAAAGTGTTTCTATACATAATCTCGAATAACTAGATATAGCACAAGGCAGAGTTCATAAGTTGTAAAAAGTAAAGGCCTGCGTAAGTTAGCTTCTTTCTGCTGCGCCATGCATTTTACTTGAAGTGTGAGCTTTGCTTTGCTGCAACAAATTGAGATGACCACTCGATATAGAATTCAGTGCCTTGTCTTCTCAAACAAGTCCGCTACCAGCTCGCAAATTTCAGAGGGACAAAAGTCTTCGTTGGTCTGATAGACGCGAACCGTACCTTGATTCGGATGCACCAATCCGATTCGGGTGGGACAGTAGGCGCCTCCTCCGACTGACGCGCCCACACGAAGGGGGCTCAATATTTTGCTCTTCATCTGGCACCTGAACCCGCTGCATCCTACAATCTCTAACGTCGTGAAAAGGTCCGCTACGTTGTCAGCTAAAAAACAGCTGCACAGGACCTCTACAGCAAAAGATCTCATTTCGTATAAGATATTTTTCTGATCGCACGCATTTTGTCGCTACAACGTATCGTGGGGCAATTCGAGCCGCATCTTTGTACTTCTAAAGAACTTCAGGAAGTCGGCTGAACTTCATTCTCCTTTCGAATAATTACAGCACCAGTTCTCCATTGGATGACTGGTTGTAGGACTCAATGACGAGAACGGAAACCGAACTTCTTGCCAACTGCGGGGCTACTTCTACGAACCTGCTTTTGGAATAGACAAACTTCGAACTACTCAACTGGGATGCAGCAAGCTGCTGACTGCGACGCTCACGCCACAGTGCGTAGAAATATAAAACAGTTATACCAAACTTAACCAAAACAAAACCAGCAAATCTAACAAACACAATTTTTGGATGGACGTAGTGAGATGGACTGTAGTCCAGCTTACGTAGAGTCACGCGCCGAGGTACTTCCGATTTCCACCACAACTTCTTTAATAATAAAAAACTCAGGCTTTGCATTAAATGGATAACGCTAGGAAGAAATAAGCGTGGAAGAGTGCAAGGGACTGCGATGAGCACATGACCACGAGATTCGCCTCAAAGGAGTTGGAGGTGTGTTCAAGTTTACTAGCTTCAAACATTCAAGAGCGTCCAAGACTTTGTGGTTGCGGAAGCGGAGCAATGGCTTGAGGAAGGGTCGATGACGTACCGGGCTATTTGGTGTCCTTAAGAGGTGTGAAGATGTCGAGCGGGCGGTAATGGACATCAAGGGGTAG